>WBNH01005026.1:843350-878859 GCA_013401255.1 Urocolius indicus
AATTATCACAACCTATTAACAGGACAAAATTACTCAACTAAAACTCCCAACAATCTTCTTAAAATTTTTTTTTTTTTTTTTGCCCTGAACAGAAGTTTTCAATCTTCAACCTTTTTTTTTTCTTCCCGTCTTTTAGCAAATGATTATTTTACTTTGTCCAGCCTTTGAACAGATAATGACAAATAGATCTGAAAATTCTTTCATTTACTGTGATAGAACTTTTCCTCCACACTTACTTTTGTGTTACCTGAATCTTTCTGGTTTTACATCTGTATGCTGCTAGAATTTGTCCTGGCAACAGATAAGTGAAGTAGTATTTGTGTAATATTCTTTTTATTGCTTTGTCTTGCTCAGGTAGCAGAATGTTTGCTGTGTAACTTGTAGTGCTCCATACTCAGATCAAATATAAGGGAAAGAATATTTCCCAGTGACTTGTCCGGTTGATAAATCATCTTGTTTTGTAATACGTTTAACTATTGCGATTCTCTTTTCTGTGATATTTAATTTCAAATAAGCTCTTGTGCAATAGCCTCGATTTTTGTAGCAATCTTGCTGCAATTTGGAATTTAGAAAACCTAGGAGTCATGGTAAAGGCTTTTAACAAAGTCTTTCTCTAGACAGGAAGAGAGTGACACTGGTGCAGTGGCCATCCGAGAGCTGTTTTTAACTGGCCTCTTCCTCCAGACCACAAAATCATTTTGTGTAGTTCTAGTCACATCCCTTATTTCCAGACTAGTGAATGCAGTTCTCATTAGATCATGTTTAAATTGACTGAAGGAGACTGTGGGAACTGCTTTTGTGTGTATATACGCACCTACATACAGTCTTGCTCACTCCCTGTGTTTGACAGCTTGTTCATTTACAAAAGTGGAATTAGCAAAGGCTATTTTAACAAAACTTGTGTTAGAAGAGAAGGGTGCTAAAGTTATGGACATGTTGATTTTATGCAAAGTAAGCTCTTACAGAACTGTCTTTTCCTTAAATTACTCCGCTCCAAACAGTCTGTTGCATTAGAGACAGTGAAAATCTTTTCTTTGAAGAGACAATTTCCCAATGGCTCTTACTTTTTTCTTCACTAAGTATTTTTTTGTTATGTTTCTATCTGAAGCACATGAACTAAAGGACTCCAAGATACATTATGTTTTACTTTTGTGATCTTTAAGTTCATGTGTTTGTATAAGGGATGTGAGTTTTTCTGCATGGCAATGACTGTTTTTCCATTAAAACATTGTTGACAGAGTAAAGTGACCTCGAGCTTCTGGGAATTGAAGTTTGAGGAGGATGCGAATGGTTGGTAACACAGGATACAAAAACATTGCAAGAAATGAAATCTGGGAAGACAAAGAATAATGAAGTAATTTTCTCTCTTCTTTTTTTTTTTTGAAGAGTATTGAAAAATAAAGACTTTTAGAAAGAAAAGAGAAGGGAAAACTGTGTATGAGTGCTGGAGAAGCTGTCTGGTTGGAAAGGAACATAAATTGTCGTACTGCATTGTCTCTGCTTCCCTTTGGATCGAATGTTTCTCTAACTGATGTTTTCCTTCCTACAGAAACTTTTCGTTATTATAACGTTCAGCAAACATATAGTGGAGCAGATGGTGTCCCTAATTGGGTGAGTAATACTTTAACACAGTAATACCTTCACTCTGTAAGTGGAAAAATACTGGAGGAGTGAGATGTGATGTGCTGAAAATTGTGCTTTGCTTCGAACGGCAAGCTTTGGCCAACGTGTAATTTAGGTCTTATTTGCAACTTCATTCCTCACCTCAAAGGCTTCAAGTACTTCAAGAAACATAATAGCAGTGGAGGTCAGATGGCCTGAGTATATATGTTAACTTTCACCCAGAAATATGATACAGCCCTTCCAATTATAGATGGCTGCAGTTTTAGCTGCAAATAGGCTGGGCTTTAATGGAATTTCTTCAATGTTGTGGTGGGATCCAGTGACAAAAAGTAAAAGAACTGTTGTGACTTATACAGTATCCCAAGATGATAATAAATGTCTTCCCAAATTTGCACTACTTTGTACATTTAAAATGTTAAATCTCTCATAAAATGTCAGAATGGGAAATTTAGACTGTAGAGTTCTATCTCCATTCTGTTAAACTTGTTTTTTCATTGTAGAAATGACCATTTTCATGGATAAACTGTTCTGAGTTGGAGAAAGTTTGTTGGAGGGATTTTTTTTTTGGGTTCTTTAATAATCGATTACTATTTTATTTTAATTTTTAAGTTAAAATCACAACTTAAGAAAACTAAGCAAAAACCTAGCTAAGAACAGTTAGAGAGGGGGAAACAAAAGCACTTGAAACAGCATATTTACATGTTGCCTCAGTGGGTTTAAATGAAGATTGGACACTAATGATGAAGTGTTACATTTTTGCCTCATATCTACCTGTTCAGTCATGAAATCCTGGTTTGATTTTTAAAATCCATTGTTGATGTTAACATTTCCTGCCCGGTAATCCAGCAAATAACATCACAGCAGTCCCTCTCTGACCATGCAGAAGTTTCATAGGCTGCTTGAATGCAAACAAAATGTGCAATTTAATTAACTTAAATGCAGGCAACTAGATCAAATCACGTGGGTTTCGTCAGCAATTCATACTTAATTGTTCAAAGGAGCAGTTGTGTTCTCTGGGGAAGCTGTGGCCTGTTTGCAGTACACTGATCAGATTCATGTTAGGGATGCAGGTTTAAAGTTTTAAATGTGAATCTCTAACATTTCAATAGAAAATATTATTGTGGAAGTGTTTTGGTTTGTTTTGGTTTGGGTTTTTTTTTAACTAGATACCACATAGGTATGCGTAAATGAAATTCTAAAGGGTTTCTACTTTTCAAAGGTCTTTCACTTGTTATATGGGGCAAATTGATTGACCCTTTTGCTATCCAAACTGTTAGAACTGTTTTCCCTTAAAATCCAAGAAGCTGCACTCCTCAAGAACAGTTTCAGGGAAGGAATGTCTGGGAAATAATCCCTTTTAAAATATATAAACTTGAAATAGTAATGATATACAAAGTAAAAGGAGTGTCAGAAGAAACCTTCTAGGGCACTTCACTAATGAACAAATCCTGACTTTATTACTTCCTGATCTTCTGATTGGGTGTCTGGTTTGTAACAAACTTCAAAAATAATTAATTAATTCTTTTAAAAAAAGAGCAGAATGTGGCTGCTTTAAACTACCATGAGTAAGCTTTTCTTAGTATCAATCACACTAGATGATTTACTACTAACTTATGACCTGCTTTGCTACCAGGTCAGGTATATTCCCAAAGATTTACTTTCCTGCAAATCTTTGAGCCAAAACTAGTAGTTTTTTTCCTACTTCATCTGTCTTGGAGATAATTTTGCATTGAATTACTTCAAATGCATTCACAAAACCTCTGCTGGATTCAGATTTTATTAGATGGTTGATGTCAGAGTTCAAAAATGTTCTTGGGAGACAGTAAGATTTCTGGAATGTCCCGGTATCCTTGATTTTCCTCAAGCTGTCTGCTAGCATTACCTCATCAATTTCTTTTAGAGTGGAGTATAAAGCAGGTTAAACAATAGCTTCCATTAAATCCCTTATTATTAAATTAAAATATAGTTCTACTTAATGGTCGGTAACTTTATTTTAATCAAATTCTGACACAGTGACTTCAGACTTTCTTTGTCTGGGATATTGCTCTTACACAATAGGAAATGTCTAAGCACAATACTTCAACATAATGAACATATTCATATATATTCAGGATAACTAAAATCTAGACAGAAGATTAAGTTATGAGAGAAAATATGGTGGTATTTGATTTTTATAACCCAGAAATAAATTCTCAATAATTAGATGAGTCTTGGACAAAAACAAAAAGCAAACACCATTCACCTGCAGACCTTGCCCATAGCTCAGAGATTGATTGCTTCTGTTACTTGCTGCTGCTGGTGTTGCAGCCCGAGCCTGCCATAACCAAGCTTCTTTCATATCATTTAGGGGAATTTGATTTTACAGTTTTGTCTAGGTCTCCATTTGAAAAGGATCATAAAGTACTTCTCCTATTAATTAAAGAGAGAAAGAAAAGAAAATGTGGCAGAAAAATAAGTAGCCATTTACAAAGAAAAAGTAGCTAATGTACCAAAAAAACAGGGGAAGAAGGATGAGTGGTGGCAGCAGCCAGGCTTCCTTGCTAGGAGGAACTAGGAGACATGAGGGATGGACTGAAGAAACTGAAGTTAGCATGAGTCTTGAAATCAAGAAGAGAGTTAAGATGCTGTTCTACCAACCAGTAGTTTAAAATTGTTTTGTTGCTATCTGAAATACTGGAAGAGGAAAATGTGTCCTCTCAGGTTATATTGTGTTCTTAAGCTTTCGTGAGGAACGATGTTGTGTTTAAGAGTTTTGTCTTGTGTTCTGGCACAGAAGCATTTTAACTTACTGATCATCCATATAAAACACTTTGATGCTGGTTTGAGGCCAAACCTAGCCCATTTAAGATGTTTAATTATCATGTGTCTTGCGGGTTTTCTTTTGGCTCTTAAATCTTTCCGTTTAACCTACAGCTGCAGGATTGTTTATGAAGTCACACTAAGCATATTGCTTCTAAGCATGATCATATTTTCTTTTGAAGTGGCAGTTTCAACTGTGGATTAAGATTTCCCAGAAAACTAAAAAGAAATAGTTCTCCAGGCATGCAGCATCCACGAAACTGTCTGCCATCAGTTTGGGGTAAACGTGCAGAAAGGAAAAAAAGGTCTCATTTACTTTTAGTTCAGCATGCTCAGTTTGCTCAGTTCATATTTTGTGCAAATGAGCTAATAACTGTACAACTTCAGTAGTCATTAAAATCATAAAGCTAGTCTATAGAGCAGTAGAGAGCTCATGGCTTTCAGAAGCATCAGAACTTCAACTGACAAAGTGATAGGGTTGTATCCTATTTGGACAAATCCCACCCTTGAGGCAGAGAAATTCCCCTTGACTGTTGTTAATATTAAGCTCAAGTAGGCTGCAGAGTGTCTTAATTACAGAGGCTGTGGTAGTTCCTCAGAGAGATGTAAACCCTGAGAAAGGCTCATATGATATACCAGAACTGCTATCTCAGCAAAAGGGGTGAACTGCTGCCTGTAGCAAATAATGCCTTGCTGATTTTTAAGAGAAGTGGGAAACAAACCTATTCAATTAATGAACTGAGTCAATAAACTAATTTGAGGTTTCAATAGAAGCCGGGGAAATGCATGGAACGGATTGGCATACTTCCACAGGCTTTTGAAAGTTCACTTGTGAGAGCCGTATTTCGTGGGTGAGATGTGTTAACACTGTGAAGTGTAACACCACTAACTCTGGAAAATCTACCCAAGAATATCTCTGCTTCTGAAGAGTTTCTTAACCTGGTGGGTTTCGTGGAAGAAATGTTCATGTTTACCAGCTACAAAGGCCAGTTGGAATGATTGAAAGTCTTAAAGGAAAAACAGCTTTTTGGTAACAGGTACTTGAACCGTTGCCTTGACAAACCAGTTCACTGGTGTTCGTTGTGCCATAAATCTTTGCTTCACAGCTTAATCTCAGTTGATTCTTGTAAGGAGCCGTGATGTTCCTTTTACGTCAGAAGAGTACAAATGAAATCATGGTGACTGATGGAACTGGAAAGTTTCCTTAAAGATTGTAGTTGGTTGGTTGGTAGGGATTGTTTTTCCCCAAATCATTTACACTATAGGTTTAGGTTCTTTCTTTAGGACGTAAGTCAAGAAGCTACAGTGATAGAAAGGACTGCTGGTGTGGGAAGAGCCTCATTTGAGTTCTCATTGAGCTATGCACTTGCCTGGGGTTTTGAGGATGACACAGAGTGGCCTCCCCCAGCCTGTCTGCACTGCTCTACTCTGGACAGACCAGGAGCCAGGCCCAACCTGCCAACCACTCCTGCTGATTTGGTGGACCTTTGTTTTGCACATATGTCAGAAAGCACAAATCCTCCTGAACCGCTTCATTAAAGGAGGTTTTGAAAAAATGCTTTCCAATCAATACCTAAAATAAAACCCAGGTAGTAGAACTCAACTGTACATAACCAGAAGTAGCTGAGAACATGGATAACTGAGCAGTGATTTCACATTCTCCTCTGATAAATGCTTTTGGAAGGTGACACCAATACACCTGACATTTCTTGGTACAATAAATCAACGACTCTCCTCCCACAAGTATATCAGAAACCTGTGGGACTGTGCCCTCATAATACACCCTGTACACAATAGATCAGCTTTGCACAAAAGAGGCTTTAGTGTCTTGAAAGGGACACAGATGTGGATGAAATATGAGGAGCTTTGGTGTTGAAAACCTTCCAGTGGATCACAACAGAGTTATAAAGGTTTATTTGCAAAAGGCTTGTAGGATTTAACTCCCAACAAGCAAGCTCTATGGTTTTTTTCCCCCCTAAATTGTGTACAAAAATCTATTTTTCAAATAGAAATAGAAGTTTCCTTACAGAGAGCAATGTTGAGCAGAGTTAAGAACCAGCAGTCCCAAGATGTTGCAATTCCTACTTTTGAAAGAGTCGATTTTAACGTAACAGAATGTCCCAGGGACAAAACTATTTTGCAGGCAGCTTGGTTAGCGTGGGTATGGGAGCATGTCTCCAGGTATAAATGACGTCAAAGTGTCACAGATTTAGCTTAGCAATCTTCAAACAAGATAGTTTCTTTCTTCTGGTAAAGCAAATTTATCTGCCAAGTAACCTTTTAACCCTTGAAATGTCTCTGTTGCTCCTGCCTGCAAACCAGATTTGTTTGCTGCAGTTTTAGAACACTGCATTTAGATAACATCTAAATTTCCCCAAATGCTCTGATGATGAAGTGGCCATCATAGAGGCTGAAGGCTGTGGTTACTCCCTGGGTGATTTGGGAGCTCAGGTTCTGCTGTGATGGCTTTCTGTGAGCCAGGGTCCAGGTTTGCTGCAGCATCATCTCGGGGCTGAGTCAGGCGGGGAGTCTGAGGTCCACTGAGTCACTGCAGGGTCCTGGTATTGGTGGAGCCTCAGGGAAATGGATGGCTTAAATACTGTGAGAATCTTTATCAGCACAGGAAATGACAGCTCATTAAAATACTAACTGTTAAGCCTGTTTAGATCACTGTCTGGAAAAAAATTAACCATTGAAGGCTCAGATAACTTTCAGGAAGAAAGGTGCTCTGTTTAGACAGTGAATGTGGCATGTAAATTCACCAGCTTTGATGATTGTCCAGTGGCATAAGAATCTTTCCATTGGAATCTGTTCTTTCAGTGGTTATAAAGTCTCTGACTTTCAAAGAAGTTGATACCATGACGGCTCAAAACTCCCAGTTTCTTTGGAGGGGAGGGATGGCTAAAATCACCAAATATGGTGCCTTTTACTAAATGCCTCATTGTTTTTGAGCTGCAGGATGGATTTTTCTCGTGTTCTTACAGGGGAATGAAGAAATGTGAATCTAATACAGAGAAACCCCGTGTGGGAAGAATGGGTGTGGGGGTGATGATTTAATAATGTTTTGCATAATTGTTCGTAAGGTGAAAGCCTTTGCTTTGGCTGCCTGGCCTGGCTGTCAGGAGCCAGTCTGATTTAAACGAAGCATTTTTAAGGGGAAGGAAGACTCCATCGCAGCACACTCCCTCCTTCCTTTGTCACATTCTTCAGTGCCACTTAACTCCCTTTTTTGTAGAAGGAGATAATCTCTGGCCTTGGGCCATGCTCGCTCCAGGACTGGGGTGAGGGTTTGTGCTGACAAAACACACAATGATATTTTCCTCTGAGGTTGATTTTCTGTTGTTTCAAAAATTTCTTTCGCTGTTGTCTTCGTTTTGAATGGTAGTGCTGGCATTTCCTAAAAGGATGTTTTTCAATAGCTGGACTAGCCCAAATAGCTGAATCCCAGCAAAATGTATACGTCGGTGTTTGTCCCCAGACCCTGAGCGGGTCAGGATGAGGACAAAATGTCCACAGCAGGGAGTCTGACAAAATCAGACCCTGTGTTAACAGTTAAACGGTTTTTCCAAATTAACAGCTGTGGATATTAGAGAGATCATCCATAAAATGGGGTTGTGACTCAATATTGCATCACCTTTCCAAGCAGGGCTTTGGTGTCTCTCAGCCCGGGAGCCTGGCAGCTTGTCTGCACCACCTATTCCATCAGCGTGGTTCTCATTTCCCTTCAGATTATTATTTCCATGATAAAATGGGCTTCCATGGTTTTAAACCTGTGGCACTTAATGCTTCTTGATCTTTGCAGCTGGGGGACTGCTTCCAGTTGTTCACATCAGCTGCTGAATAGAGTATAAAATTGAGAACTGAATGCCACTGAAGTTCTTATTTACAGTTTGAATTTCCATCAGAAAAAGCGGAGTTTATGAACTGCTTAGAACTCATCAGCTGCTTCATCATTGCTTGCTGTCAGAAACCTCTCACAAATAGGAAAGTTTCCTTAGCAGTAAAAAACCCCACTGGATTAAATGTGGGTCTGCAATGGCAACTTGAGCGTTTCCTGAAAAATACTTGCTACTTCTAACACTTTTCTCTGGAAAAGTAAGTGAATCTGTACATGGGCAGAGGTTTTTGTAGGATGGGAGCTTTAAATGTTAATTCCTGGGCTGATAGATTTGTGTGTGTGAAATGTTTGCACAATGATGCTCGAATGCAGCATTTGATAGAGACCTGCGCTTCAGCACCGAGCACAGCTTGTGATTATCTGAGGGTTTACAAAGTAAAAGCACAGGTTATGAAATTTCAGTAACTCCAGAGTAACCTATAGATCTTGTAAGATGAAAAACAGGCCTTGTGAAAGTGCAAATATCATTCAATTGTTTAAAATAAGTATTGTTAATATTAGTAAAAAAAATGCAGTGGACTGGAGTATTGAATAAATTTCTTTGAAAAGCAAATGAATAAATGGTCCAGTCTGTTTCAATAAACACAGTGTTGCTGGAACTAGAGGAGAAGTTTTAGGAGTCATATTGTCAGAATCTGTACATAGTTGGTGTAATTTTTAACTAGAGTTGCTTTGCTGAATCTCTGTAGTGTGATGCTTCAAATAGCCGTGAAGTTTTATTTCTTGGGAAGAAAGCTGTGTAATTTTTCACTTGGACAGACATCGTGGCTCTTAAACTCAAAAGAAATTAATACAATCAAGGCTTCGTATGTTTAATGCCCCACACCAGGTAATACTTCAGAAAACAGGCTTCAGTGGTGTTTTGTTCAGTGAGCAAAAGTCTTGAGGAGTGTTTGTGTTGTAGTGTTAGAATGCAAGTGATGCTTTTGACTGAAATGTTGTGCTTTTAGTGGATTTAGGCTGGACCGAAAGCTAGGCTGATTTTTTTGGAAGCATGTCTTCGTTTTCAGTTCCTTGTGAATCACACCATTTGCAACAGAGAATCAGAATTAATTTAAACAAAAATTCCTGTTTAATGTGAACTGTTGATAAAGTTTCTTCTGAATCCAGATTTCTTTTGAGTGTAAAAAAAAAAAAAACAAACACAAAAAGCAACCCCCTCACACCCCCAAAAAAAACCCCAAAACCACTGAAACTGTCTTATTTTTCAAAATGTTGTGGTGAAACTGTAGCCAGTCACTTTGCTTTTCAAATAAATGTTGTTGAAAGGACAGAATACACAGGGACAGCAGCTTTCCTCCTAGGAGTGCAGCCTCGGTGTTGATTAATTGCAAAATTCGTCAGTAAGAAGGATGGCAACTGGTGCGATGTCTTTGGTTGCTTATTTTGACAGATAAGTTCTGGTGAATGACCAGTGTCTTAAAGAAAAGGAGGTCCTTAAGCAGCTCAGAGACCTACATTTTAAGCCTTTAAGAAGGGGCAGCAGGTCGGGGGTTTGGGGGGAGTTTGTGTGAGGAGGGTTTTTTGGCAGATAGAGACTACAAAGCGTGGATGAGCCAAATTCTGTTGTGCACTAAGGTCCTTTTATTTTCTTAGCCTTTCATATTCCTTATTTGAAAGACAATAGCCTCTATTCTAAAAGGAAAACTCAAGGATTCGGGTTTAGATTATTCTTCAAACAGAGTTATCTTTCCAGCCTCTTCCCTTCTTAAGTGGGATGTGTAAATATGCCTGCGGTTTGCAGCTAGACTCCCGAAACTGCAGCAGCCTTTTGAAGGTAGATCTTGAAGTCATTGCTAAGTACTGAAGAATTATGAGGCAAATCTGCTGCTTCTGCTGTGTCTCTGCCTCTGTTTTGGTGCAGTCCTTGAAAATTTATACCAAAGTCTTCCCTTTTCCT
This sequence comes from Urocolius indicus, assembly GCA_013401255.1. Lineage (NCBI taxonomy): Eukaryota > Metazoa > Chordata > Aves > Coliiformes > Coliidae > Urocolius > Urocolius indicus. The sequence goes on from WBNH01005026.1 coordinate 853,571, forward strand.
CCTTTGATAAGAGCAGGGTCAGTGAGTTGAACTTTGGTGGCTTTGCAGGGAGATACCACTCACTCATTTGCTACTAAATAAAATGAAAAGTGATTTTTTTTTAAGCATTTTAGGTGTAAGACGATGTCTGTGCTTTGGATATCAGGTCACCTACATGTTAGTTGCTTGATTAAATGGTTGAATTTTATTGAAATTACAACTAACCAACACTGTCCCACTGCAATGGGATTTCAATATCATTTATTCCTAGTACTGTGGATTGGTGATTTTCTGGATACCACTCTGCTTCATTTTACTCCCTATTTAAATTTATGCACATTTTTTTCAGTCTTAAAGTCTCTGCAAATGTGTAAAATATTGCAGGCTTGTAGAAGCCAAGATCCTTGCATTCAAGATCATGGTTCTTCAAAATAGCTTTAAAAATATTAATGTTGTGCAGTTAATTCTTCATCACACTCACAAGAGAGGGGGGGAAAAGATGAATACTTCTAGTGAAGAAAAAATGTTTGAAATAGAGTGTTGATGCACCCTCTGAACATGGGTTTTGTGTCTCTGTGCTGTTGTTTAATGCTAATTGAGCACTGATTTCAGCTTTAAGGGAAAAAATGGAGGTGTTTGAAGGACCCTTCTGTTACTCATTCATCTCTTATCATTTAAATATTCCTCATTTCATAATCCTGCAGAAGATTAAAAGTAAACTATTACCTTTCAGTAACTTTTGCGGGCTTCCAAGAGTCATTTGAAAAAAAAAGAAACCTCACCAACATCCGACTCGTTTTTAAACCTGATTTGATCTGCGAGTCACCAGGAGAATTTTTACCGCGACTGGTCGGCCCATGAGGGACAATTCTGGGAAGAGCTGGGAATGGCTTGTAAACGTTGACACACTCCTGTGTAAAATCTCTAATGAGTGTGCTTCAGGCTCTACTCTTTTTTTTTTTAGCTTGCTGAAAATTGTACCAGTCCAGTCACAGAATTTACTCACCCATTTGTATCATCGTGATGGTGAATCATGAGGGAAGCGATCTTTTTCTTGTAAATAAGGTCAACAAATTATTTACCCCTGGCTATTGAAGGGAATAGATGTAGTGGGGGGAAGTGAACTGCTCTGTTCCTTGGGTCTGAGCATTTCCATGTCTTCCTCAGATTGGCAAGCTGTTAATTTTTAATGAGGGAGTATCGTGTGAAATTAGGAGCCTGTGAGGAAAATAGTGTGAGGTCTTCTCCCTCCCGCAGTCATTGCGAGAGGAGCTGATCTTTGTAGAGCTGTCTGAGTGTATCTCAGTGTGTGAAGCATTAAAATGTAGGTGACTTTTTTGTTTTAACGTAGAAGACCACATTAATTTCTTTCAGATTGCTTGCTTTGGAATTAAAATGGTGTTTGTCAGAGATGAGAACTCTCCTCTGCTGGCTGGAGCAAGGGGTGTTGGTGTGTGTCTGTGGGTAAAGCCTTGGGAGCCTTTGGATTGTGTGTGTGTGTGTTCTCACCCCACCAGCTCTGCCAGGGTTGGTGCTAATGGGAATTTCTCCATAGTATTTAAATTTGGTGGTTTTTTTTTTTTAAAGTGTTGTGACAATTATTAAAGGTCCTCTGCTAAATAGCAGGGTTTAGAGATTTCAAGAGCAGTTCAGTAGGTTGGTTTTGCCCAGAGCCTGGGCAGGCTGTGATGTTTGCAGAGGCTGCTGCGGGTCTGTCCGATACCTTCACTCTGTAGAGATGGGAGAGGGGATTTCGTCTCCACAACGGATCCCCGCTCTGTATACAGTTAATGTAAAGACAAGGTGTTCAGAAATGTCTCGTAGCTTTTGTGCCAAGTCATCTGCCATAAACCATGGCATGATTCAGAACAGGGTTCATAGTTCCTTCTTTGTTCCTTTGTTAATCACTGACTTGTGGGAGGCGCCTGCAGAATTTGCTAATGCATTCTTTTTGGGTAAGGATGACGCACAGATTGTCCTAATAAGGACTTAGTTTGAGAAAGGGGCCGTCTTCTTTGAGGAGATAGGGGCAAGTCATAGGGCGAGCAGTTTCTTTTTTAACTGAGGGATGACACAAGCACAAGTCATTTCCTTATTAATCGGTTCAAACCAGTTCTTACAGGAACTGCTGGTGATAAATGTGGGACTTCTGAGAAGTCATTCATTTGATTCTCAGCCCTGCACCAGTGCACAGGCTCGGCTGCCTTCTCCCTGGCTTTCAGGAAAGGCTCCAGCTCTCAGCTTCTTTCCCTGATACCAGCAGGCTCTTGTCACTGGTTTGCTCTGAAATACTTTATTTTTCCGTTTTAAAGACTTTCTGAAGATCTGGGGAAATATGTCCCTTGCAGAAGAATCAGATACACTTTATTTTGGGGTTTTCTGTTTTCTCAAGTAGCAATGCTCTCCTGAGCTGTGGCTCAGGTCTGAACTTTGTTCTGTTTGGGTCAAAGTGGTAAGTTTAAAAAAAAAAATGCTTTTTGTTTTTGTTTTTTTTTTCCTCCCCTATTTTGTCTTGTTCTCTGGGATGAACTTTGCATCAGTGCTATTCCAAGTATAGGTCCTTCTCTTCAGAAGCCATTTCAAGAATATTTGGAAGCTCAGAGGATAAAACTTCACCACAGATCTGACAGTGGTGTGCCACAGGTAAGAACCTCTCTGCCTCTCTCCCCAGTTCATTTTTCTTTTCTCTCTCAGTCTTTTGACTCATCGGGTTTACCACTGTAACTCTTGATAGTGTTTCTCAAAGATTTGCAGTGGCCCAGGGAACAGATAAAAATCTCAGTTTAAAAGCAACTTGGGAATTAAAAATAATACTGTAACTGTTTGCAACTGGACTTAAACCTCTCTGAGAATAAAGAAAAGGGCAAAGTGAGGCCAATGGCATTACTCTCCTCTGTTAGTGTGCCTGTTCTGAAAGAGAAGTTTAAGCAGAAAGAAGTTGCATTTCCGTGTGAAATGGGATCAAACTGATACTTCAGAAGTCAGGGGGATCTGTGGCTTAACGGCCAGAGAAACAAAATCCCTAATCCTTTAAGTGTTCGAAAGGGAAAGAAAAATGTGATGTTTAGAGAGGTACAAAAGGGCAGAAACGTCCAAAAGGATTATACCTTAAAAAACCCCAAAATACTAATAATACTCCCCCAAAAAGTATTATAAAGGCCACTTCGTAGATTTTCAGTGGGGACAGAGCAACTTTGATGTGAAATTCCTTTGGACGCTGAGGCATTTTCAGATAAAATCCATTAACCTAACTCACATTTCACATGTAATGCTTGTAGCTCTTCTAAACGTTTCTTTGCCCATTTCTTACCACAAAAGAGAATAAATTAGGGAGGATCTGGCTGGAACAACTAAACATGCAGATTTTTTCTGCACATTGAGCTCATTTTTGTGCAGTGCATTGCTGCCCTCCTTTGACAAAGAACTGCAAGTTAAGAGTAGCCATGGCCAACGCTCAGAGTGGGGCTGCTGAGGTCATTGTGTCAGCTTCTAGGGGCACTAGAGGAATCTGATACTAGTTGGAAGATAACCCAGGAAAAAAGCATTGATAAGCAGAGACCATCCAGTGAACAGGACAGGGACTGAAGGTCAGGGCATGCTGATGCTGAACTCTGTGAATTGTTAGCAAAGACAAAACACTACTAAGAATGATAAATGACTTCATTAGCACAGGAGTAAGGATCAGGGGTTCATTCTCTGCCCTGCAGTGTATTTGGCAAGCCTGCCTGCATTGTCTTTCAAGGGACTAAAGTCAACTTTAGAAAGAGACTTGCAGGAATCCTGTCAGCTTGCACTCGGTTCCTGGTTTTAATTTGATAAGTTACATAATCAAACGGTGAGGCTCAACCCTTTCACCCAGAAAACAGAGAATGCTCCTTCATTCTGTCCACTAACGTTCCTTTTCCTCCTCTTTCTGTTTTGTCTCTTCAGGGAGAAAACTGGCTATCCTGGATGTTTGAAAAACTGGTGATTGTTATGGTTTGTTACTTTATCTTTTCTATAATCAACTCCATGGCCCAAAGCTATGCCAAACGGCTGCAACAGAAGATGTACTCTGAAGAAAAAACCAAATGAGCTTGAAAAGAAACCCTTGGAAGGGGTTTTATCAGACACAAAAAAATGACACATCTTTCCATATGATTAAAAATCAGCATTATTCAAAATGGGAGGAAAACTTTTTAACATCAATTTTCAATTCTAACAAAGTTTTTATTTAAATTTGAAAGTAATTTGGATATTAGAGCAGGTGTTTCATTGACAGGCTTCTAAATGTTAAGGTAAGGTGTAACTGCTTGATGAGTCCGAGTTGTGCAGGATGGACGGTGCGACGTTAAGTGATGTTTAACACAAATGTTGTCCATCCAAATTACTTCCCAAACTGATGATTTAATACTCTTCATTTCCTGATTGAACTTCAGGCCGATCTAAGGGTAATTTTTCGTTCTGAAGGGTGGCTGTTTTGCTTTTTCCATAACTTTCAAGACCATCAAAATGTATATAGACAAATACAGATCGGATCCAAACCGTTGCATGTCCCTCATGCTAAGGCTCTCCCATCTGAATTCTCCAGTGTCCCGTTGCATTGCACGTGCTCTCGGTTGGAAAAGCCACCCTCTTAAACCCCGTCATGTTAGCAGAGATGATTGGTGTCAAAATGCTGAAGCTGACGTTTTTTTATTCTGTATATTTAGAACAAAGTTAAGATAAAGCTTTATAAAGTCATCTTTGATCATTCCAGAATTTCTTGTGTCAGTCTTTTTAAGCTGTTTCTTTTCCTCTCCACTTTTGTACGCTCAGTCTCTTTAGCTTCTTTATTAAGCCTTAATCCCATGAAACGCATGCTTCACTCATCCTTCCTGCACAAATGGTGCTGAAGCCCTTTGTTCTTTTTGGGGTCTTTTTTTTTTTCCTGTTTTCTTAAGGACTTCTTACTTAGCAGAAGGAAGTAGAAAGGATATCACTTGTTTCAAGTGCTGCTCGCTGGTTAAAACAGGTCAGTGAACTAGCTTAGAGATATTTGTCGCCATAAGTTCTTCTCACATGTCTGCTACTGATGGCAGCACTGTGGGCAATGAAGGAGAAGACAGGGGGAAGAGTAAAGATTCCAGCTGGAAACAGATTTGATGGCAAACCAGCAATGCTGCAGAGAACCTCAGAGAACCATAACCTTAGGCTTCCGAAGTCAGATATTGTTAAACCATGGCTGTGGATCAGTGTGTGTGTTCTGTTGTACACGAGCATCACGCGTATGAAAATGGATCTCTTCCCTCGTTGGCAGGCAGATGCCCATCATCCCACTGCTGCTGTGTATGTATTACTTCTCTAATAAGTTTTTAAACTACTGTTGTTTATTTCTATTCTAGGAGTAAGTAAAAAGTAATTACCCTTTCAATTAGTCTTGTCAAACCTGGTGTATGAGCACAAAGTAGGTTAGATCTTGCCTCGCTTAGGTCAGGCGTGTCCCTGCGTTAGCTTAGGGCAGAGCTCCAGCAAGCTGTGAGAATCTGTATTTTGTTCAACCCTGCCTGAGTGTCCTCTTGTGTTGCCAACCGTCGTGACATCTCCATGGCCGTACCATCCTGTCGGATAGCTTATCAGACTGATGTTGACTGTTGGATCTCATGGCAACAACAGTCGGTAGGCTGTCTGACATTTTGGTATCTTTCATCTGACCGTTTGCTCATCCATCTCCAACTGTTTTCATTGAACATCAACAGCATTTTAATGTGTTTTTTAAGGTTAGATGGAAATGAGTTCAGCAGTCATGCAGTGCAGCAGCCTACATAAGAAACATCTCTGACAAGTTTCATCCCAGTCGTGCATGAGGTTTGTAATCTTGTGTGCTTCATGTAGAACTTCAAGTGATGTTACTGAAGGAGTGGGGAGGCTTTGAATAGGGACATCTCTCAGTAAAGCTGTGACTAGATGCAGTTTAAGCACCTGAGAGTCTGAGTACTGGGAAGGGGTGGAAGATAGTTGAAAGCACAAAGGCCAGTCACTTGTCCCTGGGGGTTTTAAGTCTTGGCCCTAGCAGCTTTTTCACTTTCAGTCCTTAAGCATGGTGTCTGAAGTTAAATTAGCACATTCAGAAAACCCATAGCTCTGTTTGAAACTTCCCTTTTTCTCAGTCTACTGAAACATTGGTTTTGCCCTTTGTAAGAGGTCCCTGCAGCAGTTTGAAGCTGTTTGGTTTCAGTTTCTTTCAATATCCTTAGATTTGTGCAACAGCCATTTGCTTTCTCCCCCAGTTCTAGTGGCAGTTTTTTTTCTCCTGGGATCTGCCACCTGCCTTAGGGACACTGGTATTTACATGTCACAGTTCTGGTAGTGTCTTAAGGCCTTTTGTGAGTGGAAGTGATGTTGAGGTCCCTGTATCCTGTCTGATTGAAATGAGGAGACTGGGTAACAATAATTGAAAAAGGAAAAACCCCATCTTCCTACTGTACCTTCCTGTGCCTCACAATCGTGGCTCCTTGCCTGATGGAAGATCACTGAACAGATTGAAAGCTTTTTCCCACTTTTATTTTGATATACATTTAAACACGTATAGTGTGAAATTTACATCTCTATATCTGTTCTGCAACTCCTGTTTGTATGTGTCCATTGCAATAAGCTCTGCTGTTGTTTTGAAGCTTTCTAACACCATTTACAGAAGGGACTGGTCATTCTACTTGCTTCTACCTGTACAGCTGGCGGGAGATAATAAGACTTGGTAAAAGGTAAAAGAAGTGAAAGAAACAAAAGTTCTGCAAACCTGATGAGATTTGCAAATGGATAGTGTTGTGTTTCCTTAAATAAACCAACAAATAACTGTTTCCCCGTGTTTATTTCAGCTGGATTTATTCCCTGTCTGTATGTTGAGCTGGGTGGTTACACTGTGACACTTGTTGTCCCAAGCATTCTGCAGGGTGTGTGACTCTAGAAGGTACATCTGCAATCGCATTTTGTGGCTTCTAAGACCCAGAGGTTTGAAGTTTTCATCTGAAAACCCACGTTTTGCTCCCTTACCCCATCATTTCCTTTTGCTGTGTGTATTTTGAGTTACACACTGGAAGCAGCCAATCACCTGAAGTGTGTGAGAGAAAAATCCCAAGTGAGCTGTGTTGCAAGACAAACTATCTCAGCACAGATTGCTGTATCTTTAGTTGATTCTTCTTCCAGTTTAGACACTGAATAAAGTATCTTGCTTTTTTTTTTCCCCTTGGAATTACTGAAAATCAGATGGAAGTAACAGCCCTCCTTAACAACTGATGCTTAGCTAAAATTCCAAGGTGACTTTGAGGTGAGACTCTTTTAGTTCCATCATCTGTGGAACATGGTGAAGTCTCTGCTTTCACAAGTGCCCTGTGAATTGGAGGCCAAGTGGAAAATTGGCCCTGTGGCCTCCTAACAATTCAGAGCAGCACATCAGAGCTCAGGTGAGATTGCAGCTAATCCTACTCTTAATTTTAATTCTCTACTTGCTTACAGCTTGACCTGTGAATGGACCTTGAGGGCTGTGTGAGACAAGCACAGGGCCATGCCCCTCTTCCTGGCAGCCCTGCTGTACCCCATCAGGGCAAGAATTGTGTTGGTGTAAGCAAAGCTAAAAAGGTCACAGTGCTCTGAACCAGGCTGAGCCAAGAGACCAGCATGGGCTGTCAAATGGAACCATCCAGCACCATCAGGACACCTCCTGCTTTATCTCTGCTGTTAGTTTTTTACCTCCATGCCAGTGTCACGCTGTGTTTCTTGTTGAAGTAGCTCCCTCTGAAATCACCCATCTGCCTGTTTATGCTAAAAGACACTTGTCATTAATACTTTAAGATTGCTTAATGCTGTTCCAGAAAGTCCTTCCCTGCTGTGCTTTTGGGTTTCATTATGTAATTTGTTAGAATCAGCCTCCCTCTCGCTGCAGGCACTGCTAATTGCAAGCACAACTCCGGGGGATGTTTCCCTGATTATCAAGCACAGATACAAACATTAGTGAACAGGACTGATTGCAGGTGTAAATGTGAGTGGTGATGGGGTGTGTTCCTTGGAGGTAAAAGTAATTCAGTTTTCTCTGAAGCACATGGTTAAAAAATACTTTGTAATCAGCAGTTAAAAGGTTGAATGTAATTACATATCAGGTAATTGAAATTGCTCTTCTGAGATGCAAAAATCTTGGGTGTTTTTTTTTCCTGTAAATTAGGGGTTTTTTTTTTTTTGAGGGGAAGAAGAAAAAAAACCCAGGAAGTGCTTTGCCCAGCCCTCTCCAGATTGCAGTGCTAAGGGAAGTGTGGAAGGAGCAGAGCAGGAGCCAGGGAAGGTGTCCTACGGAGCTGAGGGCAGGCTGTAATTGCTGGAGCCTTGGTGGGTGGCTGTAACCTCTCCAGGAAATGGGGAGTGATGCAATAGCCTTCCCTGTTAATGGGCTGAGAGCTAGGTTGAGGGTAAATATTTGCATATGCTTTTACAAACTCACTTTTAAAAGGATTGTACTGAAAAACTCTTAGAGCCTGCTGTGACTTCCCTGATTCAAGTGTCTAATGGAGAGCACAAAACGCTGGCCTTTACATTTCCATGCATTTCACTTGCTTATTGATGCATCACTTGGCTTTCCTAAAGCCCAGCAAAACAATGTTTTGGTGGTGGTGTGGATGGGAGAGGCTGTAACAACATGGGCCTCCAGAGTGGAAAGAGCTCAAACGCACAGCCTCTCATAATTGTCCAAAGGATGGTCACCTCCTGCGTGGAAGCCCATGGAGGAGCCCAGCAGTGTCTGACTGGCTTCTTGGCAGGTGCCAGGAATTCTGCAAAGTGGTATTCAGGTCACAAGCCCTGACTCTGATTCTGTGGTGAATTTAAAGTCCAGAGGCTGTCGAGCTGTCGAGTCATCCAGCCTGTTCTCTGCCAGTTGTGTTCAGTTGCAGTAAAACCAACGTGGACCTGAAGAATGGGCCAAGAACTGTGTTCCTTTGCCTTTAACACTGCCCTTTATTATTGTGCTAGAGGGGGGGTTTATTATTATTGTTTGCTCATGGGATGATTCAAAGAGCATTGACTGCATTAGCATTAAATCAAAGGTCACCTTGCTTTAAAGCTCATTTGAGGAGCTGTTCAGATACGGATAAGTCTGCTGCATCTTCCCCGTTTCAAGGGAGTTACTCCCAGGTTTAATTGTTCTCCTGGTTTCCCCAAGAAGCTTAAATGAGTTGCCCAGGCAGCTGGTAATAAGGAAGCTAGCTGCTATTTCCTGATGAAAGGCAAGAGATAGGGCTTGTCAGCTCAGTGCATTGTTCCCTGCTCTGATAACTGCCCCGCAAGCCCCACCCTTCACCCGGGGCCTCAGAAACTGCTTTTCTGGCCTTCCACTGTTCCCGCTGGAGTGGTCCTGTGAGGGAAGGGTTTGGTACATGTCCATTGTTTCAGGGTTTTAAGTGCTAATGTGGTAGAGCGGGGCCACACAGACTTGGTTCTGCCTCCTCCTGTAGAGGTGGTGGGAACTTTTTGCTTCCTTGTAGCCTTTGGTAGTGCGTCACTGAGCTGCTTTCTGCTGAATAGAGAGTTGCAATTACCTCAAAGATATCTCAGATCTAGGCAGATTCTGTGAATTCTGCACTGAAGTGCTCATGAGCCTGGTTTTACAAAAGGCTGTGACCACAGCTACAGTTGAATACATGAATCTGTAGGGTATCGCCTATTACCTTACTTGGTGCCAGCTGATCTGCCTGACATTTCTGAGGCCTAAAGCCTTTTCAGTGGAAGGTTGCATCTCTTTGGTGTCAGCCACAGCTCTAACTCATTCCAGCACAGGCAGCACTGGAGCTGGGGAGGGTTGAACTGCATCAAACCAGTGAACAAAGTATAAGAGAAGTATTTTAAGCAATTAGATGTGTTTCCCAAAGCTTGTTCTATCTGAATGCAGTGACCTTGTGATACCTGGTTTTCCCTCCACATTATCAGGAGGCAGTTCTCTTGTAGAAGCTGCTCTGCCCAAATCACATCAACACCTTGAGGCTCAAACTTAGGTGTGGAAACCAATGTGAGTTGAAGGGACTCTGCCTTTCCTGAGAGTGTGTGTTTCTTGGGCTCTCCATCTGTTAAGAAGAAAAAAACAGCTTTGTGCATTCAGCATTTGTTTTCTGTCTCTGAACGAAACTGAAGCTGCATGAAGAGAAAACACACCTTTATATTAACAACAGGACAAAACCTCAGCCACACTCAGAAAATCTCTCTGGTCTTTAGAAACTGTGCTTCCCTCAGTGCCTCGTTTGCTGCAGATGGGTTTTAAAAGGAGAGCTGTAATATTTAGGGGTTTTCTCATATTTCTCTGATTCTTTGAATTTCACATCTCACCTCAGTCCAGCTGATCTCTGTGACACACAGTCACATGCAGCCACGTGTGTTGCTTAAGATTGCAGGTGAGGAGCAACAGGAAGAGAGAAACTTTGCAAGTTGCCTGAAGCTGGAGTAACGGCTGCCAAATACAAAAATCAAAGCAGTATTTTCAGTAGACCTGTGCTAATGCAATTGGGGAATTAAATGCTGTTGCCTCTCTTAAGTTCTTAAACATTTCTGTACGTGCACACCCACCACGTGGGAAATGACCCTGCAGCATTTGTGGGTGAAAATGGTGATGACTGCCCCAGAGCAGCCTGGCCTCTGAAGTGTGGAAACCTCCTGTGCTGTCCCTTGCCAATAGAGTGCAGCTGTGACTGAGAGGATCATTCTAATTAAGTGACTAAGGAAAGCGTTAAGTGGCGTTTGGCAGAGCTGCTTCTCAGAGCCCTAGTTAAAAGCTGCCACTGATATCTCTTCCTCTCAGTCCTTATTGTAGCCCTGTCTATCCTTGGTGATTTTTGGGCAAGTTCAAGCCTGCTGACAGCAGTTTTGCTCAGCTCTAAGCTGAAACTGAAGTCAGCATGCATTAGGTTTCTATTTTATATATAAGAATAATTCACTGAGAAAATACCATCTTTGTGGAGAAGCCTGGATAAATTTTTGCAGAGGAAAGCAATGTGAAAGCCTGAGATCATGTGTGGCATGGAGGGAACAGAAGCTTTCTTCTTGTGGGAAGAGTATTTAATTGGATTTATGTATTTGTATAGATTTATTGCCACATTTATGTTTTCAACTATTTTATCAGCTGTGTTAGGTTTCTTCACAAAAATTCAGCCTAGGGAGGAGAAATGGCTAGTTTACAAAGTCAGATAACTCCACTAATACAATTGCTGACTAGATGTCTCAGGATCAGGTAGCAATACAGGCTGAAATTGCCCAAAGTGGGGTGAGGAGGAAGTTTCCCAGTGTTTTCTTTGCCAGTGGCAGGAAGAGTGTACAAGAGCCAGCAGCAAGCAGCTTGAGGCAGAAATGTGTCCTCTCAACCTCAGGATTGTTCTGAGCCATCTGGAGAGCAGTACTCTGAACGATTGCCCGGCTCTCACCATACTTAGTGAGGGTGTTACAATGAACAGCTCTGGCTGCCTGTGCCAGCCAAGGACAGTCAGTGTTTCATTACACCTTCAGCCTGTGGGATAAGGCTGCTTTCCATTTGGCTCCTTTGGCAGTGTTCTGCTTACATGCTCCTGTAAGTGATCTATTACATATTGGAGACTGCTGGGCAAAAGTTCAAATTAAATCATGCCACCTGACCACAATTACACCATTCTCAGGCAACTGAAGTGTATTTTTTGTGAGCCTTTAAATAAACATTACATTGTACATGTAACCAAATATGTGCACTAATCATTTTTGTAGACCATGCCCATTTAAATGCAAATATTTAAGATGGATTTATTTCTGATGACATCGAACTCCTGGAACAAAAGCTCACTGAAGCACAAGCAGTGCTCGTGCTGGGTTTGTATTCAGCAGTGGCTTACTTTAGTTTCTCTACTTACTGCTCTTATTTTTAAAATAGGAATCTTGGCCTAGCCAGTGTTCTCATTTTACTTATTTTTCTATCTTATGGTCCATAAAAAAGTAATTTTGCTTTTAAGACCAACAGACAAGAAGGGTTCTGCAACCTGATTCGCACAGGTAAGTACAGAAGCCAGCCTGTGTTGTTTCACCACTAGACTCTCTTAGAAGACCCTGCTTAGGCTTGTGTGAACTCTGGCATTAAGCTTTAGACTCATGATCTTTATTGTGGAACACATTCATACCTCTAAAAACTGCCTTTACATTTGCAGATGGGCAGAAACAGTTTCTCTATTCCTTTATCTCAGGCTATCTTCACCTCTTTAGTGTGCACCCTGTGGCTGGCAATGCCATTTGGCTGAAACACCACCTGCTTTGCAGCTGTTGGTGCTTCTGGGAAAGGGTTAAGCAGGTTCTGCTGATTCACAGAGGTAGGTGACTCATTACCCCACCCGGATAGAGGGGAAGTGGCTGTCTAGAGGGAGAGGATTCATACAATGTGAACTCAGAAGGGACCATTGTGAACTTGGAGTGGGACGGAAAGAGCCGGAAGGGTTCTATAGTTCAAATTCAGGATGATCAGCTCTGTATCCTGAAGAGTTAAAAGCTGTCTGAGTGTCCAGGCTGAGCTTCTGGAGCGTGGGCCAGAGGTGGGGTGGGAAGCCCAGAGGCAGGAGGCCTGGGGAGGAAGCCTATGCTTGTTAAGGCTGTGTCTGGGCTGGCCTTGAAAGCAGGCCAGGAAAGGCAGCAGCTTCATTCCCTTTGGGAGGATTTTGTACTATATCAGATCTGTGAATCACGTTCCTGATGACTCTTGTGCAGTTCTCAGAGTGGTATCCAGCTAAATGCAGACGTCTTTTAAGTACACTTTGACATCTGAGGACGTTTCCTTTTGGATATTTGGCCCCTCATTTCATAATATTTAGCTATACTAAACATTACCAAATGCAGAAGGAAATTAATTATTAATTTGATCTCCTTTGTATCTTGATGTTTCCCAGGAGTGGATCAGCTGCTCATTTTAACATGATTTCCTTATTTCTGACTGATAAAATTCTGGTTGTTGTGGAAACAACAGATTTTTTTTTTTCCCCTTAATCTTGAGCTGTTTCAGCTTGGTGAATCTGTGCAGGTAATCCTCTTGAAACCCCCTTCTAATATTAAGATTCTCTGCTTTCTGTACCAGCAGGCACTCTAACCTTATAAGCACCTACTTCAGTCCAAATAAATTGTATCTATAATTATATCTATATTAGTGCCCTGTCACTTGCCAAACACTTGTTATGTTTGAAGTATTTCTAACTGGTTATTTTTTTGTTCCTGTTTCTTTTGTGGCCAAATAGAAGTTATCCTGTTGGTTAAATATCTCTGCTATAGTTAGAGTCCTTGAGTCAACTTCCACGTGAGCTGCACCTGTCCATTACAAACACAATAGTGAGACTGGATGCATTGTTCCTTGGGCTGTGGACATCCTGTGGGTATTTAGCCTAAAACCTGGTTAGGTCAAGGCCACCGATTCTGTTGTTCCTGCCTCAGTGAGCCATTGCCTTCTGCTGACCTTTGATCTGCCTCATTACTTCGAATTTGTAATGAAATGAAGGCTCTCTTCCAGGCTGTGGCTATTTACTTAATAATTGTATCAATAAAATAGAAGATGACTACTCCACCTTCTAATATAATTGTAGATGCTGAGTATTTGATAACAGCTATTCACTTCCTGACACTTTGACCCTCTCCACATCCTGGGGAAAAAAAAATAGAGGAGTCCAGCCATAGATCAAAAAAATGAAGGCTTAGTTTGGGAAAGGGTGTGAGAGTTTCAGAACTGAGGTCAGATGTGAAAAACACTAACAGGAAGAAGCCTAGAGATGCCTGACACAATTCCTGTCCATCTCCAGAGCAATGAGAGGGGTTGTATCACATAATGAAACAGCTACACCTTTTGTTTTCAGCTCTTTGGTAGTTTTGAGGAGTTTCTGTTGTCAAAGTTTGGCTGATGGCTGTGATCCTCTGTTGCTGCTATAAAAACTTTGTTTTCCTATGGAAGTAGGAGTATTTTCCCTGAATCCATACGGAATTATCCTTGTTAAGCAATGATGAACTTGGCCTAGCTCTGTCTTTGAGCTGCAGAATCTTCCCTCTTTGTAACTACAGATTAAATAAGGAACTGTTAATCTTTGCTATGGAGCTCTGTGCTAGAGCTGTGCACTGTGTTTCCTGATGTGGCCCATATTCTCCCATCAAACTTAGAGAAACAAACCCCCCAAATATGCTGCTCCATTAACTAAAAATGACCTAAGCCATAAGTAATGAATGTACCCATAAAGAACAGATAAATGGTGCAATAAGCACCTGCTGTATTTGCTTCATGCTCAGAACTAAAAATACATATAGAGATAAGGTGGGATTATTTCTGCAATAAAGTTCCTTGTTGATACAGCTGTACAATAACCCATTGCTCCCTTCTTCCTGAGAAGACTTATCTGTCCTTAGCTTTTTTAAAATCTCTCTTACCTGTCCCGTGGCACAATGAGGAAGAATATGCATTCCTGGGACTTGGTCATTTTTTTCAGGCACAGAGTTACTTCTTCTCACTTCAGATATTGGAAGAAGTTGTCAGTCTGATATCTGTTGAAATCACTAGGGAAAACTATTTCTGTGTTGCTAAACATCCTGTGTCTTTTGAAGGAGGGAGGGCAGAGAACCTCACCATACTGTCTCCTTTCTTGACCTTTTGTTCCTTGCAGAACTTGAATTGCCAGTGCTGTTTATCTTAACTTCTTGTGCAATCTCTCCCTCAGTTTCTTCTGTGAAAATACCCAAGTTAAAGACAATGGTTGCAACGGACAAAACCACAGCACTGGAAAAGCTGCGATCAGAACAGTGCCCCAGCTCTGCCCAAGTGGTAAGCGCTTTAGTGAAAAAAGAATAGTTAAATATCACAGATAATATTCTGTAACAAAAGTGAGATGTGGTTTTGGGCTTCCAAACAACTCATGTTTTACTGAGCAGAATAGGGCTTCAAGTAGGGCTGGATAGTTGAACTATGGTTATTGTCGTCCCCTTCTGAGAGGGCGATCCTGAACCAGGGATTAGTGGAGCAGAGGGGAAACAGAAAGCACACCAGACTGAGTTACTGAATTTGTACTGTGGTCTGCAGGAAGAACATTGTCAAAATGTTTAATCAAGTGTCTTTTTCTAAGTTATTGGGTGTATTTACTGCATCTGCTTTCTTCTCTTTGCCTTCCCTCTTTCATTCTCCCCATTCACCACTCAAATGATTCTGAGTCTTCCATATATTTAATAATTTAGCTCTTGAACTGAAGCATGAGTATAGCTTTTCATTTACACAGGTCATTTTTTTCTTCGTGAACTCGGACTGGACTCAGCTCTGATGGGTTCTGAATGTTGCTCTGCTATAAACAAGCAGCTGAAACTTCCTTTTTTTGGAAGGCAAGTGAGATTAACATTGCTTGTCTATAAGCTACTGGGAAATATATCAGAACCCGTTGAAGCTTGTATTGACACAACTGTGGCAATGTTCAGCTATTACTATGGCTGTATTTGAGCAATTCGCAACTGAGCCTCAGTACTTACTCATTTCCTTCAATCGTACAGTTACTTGAATCTTGTCAAGAAGCCTGGTTGTTATTGCAGGTGCCATGTGCCAGAGCTGCTTTGAGAACAGGTATCCTGGGAGGAGATCTTAGTGCTTCTGTACCCAGCCAGAACAAAAGTGAAGAGGTAAATAAAACCGAGGAAGGAAATGCAGACAGAAGTGATACAGGGAGCCTGCTGTGCTCTAACTGAAGCCTGGCAGAATTACAAGGTCACTTCTCCATCTACCACTTATAGTTCTCAAGGAATTAAAATCTAAATCAGAATCTCTGATGGGGTAAGATTTGGGCATATCTATGTGTAGCCATTTGGCAAATCTCTTTAATGTGTTTAGTTAGCATCACACTAGGTTGGTGTTCCTCTTTTAAGTTAGAAGTGCAGAAACCTGGTGTGAAACACCCTAAAACCTAAAGGGAAACTGTGACATTTGTCCACTTCTCAGGGGAAAAAGTCCTTTAGACTAATTTTTTTAACGTTTATTTTTAGCATACACATTTCTATTGGAGAAGTGTGACATGGGGAGAGGAATGGCAAGAATTCCAAAGGCTGTCCTTTACCATTAAGCAAAAAGCTAACAGAGGCAGAAGTAAGCTGTGGGCTACAACATAACCCTTAATTTTGCTGCACTGTGGGCTCTCACACTGCTGGGATCCTTTCCTGCTGTCAGGCGCTGCAGCTTCCTAGGGGCACCCTCTTGTGGGCGTGGTAAAATCTGTTCCAAAAAGAGCCCTTCACTTCACTTTTGAAATGATACAAATTATTGTATCATATTATATGACATCCAAAATCTAGCAGCCTTTCTCCTCCCAAATGTGTTTAAGTAACTAACAAATTAATTTAAAACCCCCACCTGCTTCTAAATTACAGGAAGAAGAGAATGGGTTACAGTTTTGCTTAAACCCGGGGGTTGCCTGTAACAAACAGACAAGATCCCTTATGTGCTATAGGGATTTTTTTTTTTCCCAAGTGGTAGGTAACACCACTTGGAAACATGGTGAGAGGGCCAGAAAAGCCTATAATTCATTATAGTCTGTACTATAACTTGAGGGTGACAGGCAAATCAAGAACCCTTCATACCTTTGTTTAAAAGATGGTTTAAAATTTCCACTGTTCAGTCAAGGTTAAAATCCTTAAAATAGAATTTAAGCCTTATTTTGCTTGACAAGATCAGGTGTCACACAGCTGTATCTTGAATGATACCCAAATGGAGCTTGGATTAATAATTCTGATACTGTGCATTTTAATCAGTATTGAAGCACTCTTAATGCAAAGTGTTACCATGAAAGATTGAACTTGGAGGATCAGGAATGCCTCACTACTGTAGTCAAGCACGCATTTAATTTTCATCACACACTAGCTGGTGATAGATGCTGAGGGAAAAATCCTTCTGTGCAGACAATTTTAATGAAAAATGTCCAAGTGCCAAAAATTGTGTTCAAAGACTTAACTACAGTACAGAGCAAATGTATTGAAAAATAGCTGTTTATTAAATATATTAAATATTAATAACACATGGCCCCATTAATATAATTCAGTTCAGATTCAGCTCTTACTCTTCTGACACACACACACACACACACACAGCTTACAGGACTGAAAAATAGCTAAGTCCAGTAATTTACATACTTCAGGAACTTGATGGAAGGTTTTCCAGCACTGAGTCCTTTCAGGAAAGCTCTATTTCAGACCATTAAAAAAATAGTAACTCAAAGGTTGGTGTAACTGGAGATAACTTGTTCCAGAGCTGTGAAGCTGTCCAGGAAATCTTCCTCTTCGATTCCAAATTTAGTGTACTGGTGAATGTAGGCTCTGTGTGTTGAAGTCAGAGTAAGGAGATAGGTCAGACATTAGAAATGATTGAAGAAGCTGACACAGGACAAGACATTGTGTAGTCATTGTAAAAACCTCAAATGGAGATTGGTTTCCACCCTATAAGCATGTTGGTTAGCTTCTACCATGCTCTCCTGAGCTCATTTGGCAATTCATCAAATCATTGATAAGTTATTACTTGTTTCTAATAGGTTTTGTAGCTTTGTGTCTTGCTTAAGGAAACAAAATTGGACTAACGAGGAAATGGAAGGAGAAGTGAGGAAAGTATTTTATAGCTTTGAGGTGCAAAGCATAAACCTGTGCATGCTGCTTATCACTGGTGGTTTTGTAGCAGGTCATAACACTGAGAGCCCAGGTACTGGGAGCAGTTTTCCTCTTTTGGCTTTTATATTGGGAATTCCTGTGCTGGAAACTCTTGTTTAGCATCGCCTGCTGGGACATGCAGTAACCTTCATGATAACCCTCATGGCTTCATGATGATCAAAATAAAGGGGTGATTATTTTCTAGATTTCTTGGTTCTAATAAAAAAATCAGACTAATAGCATGGGAGCCTGAGTAAGCACATACAGCCCCTAAGTGCTTCTGCACTGCACCAGGAGATCGTCCCAGACCGTGCAGCATGTCTGTCCACAAGTCAGAAACTATATGATCCATAAAAGAGTTTCTCTGTTATTTTTAGAATGGTCACATTGGAATGCACTAAATTTGAGGGGTTTTAGTGCTGAGGAAATAGTCAAACTGACAGCACTAGAATATGTGAGCTCACTTATCCACAGAACATAAGCACTGTTGTGTGTTCCTCACCCTGCCATCATGTTTCAAGTATAAAAATGTTTCTCCTGAAGTGTGGCAACAATCTTCATGCTTGTTCACCACCACTGTGCTGAAAGAACAAGCTGTATTTACAACTGCAACTGATTTTGCAGTTATTAATGAAGTAGCAAGATAATTATTTTCACTTACTTGGAAGCGAACATATTCCAAGCTTTTCCTACAACACTGTCAAGAGGTTTCAGCAGAAACTGGCTATTGCTGACCAAA
This sequence comes from Urocolius indicus, assembly GCA_013401255.1. Lineage (NCBI taxonomy): Eukaryota > Metazoa > Chordata > Aves > Coliiformes > Coliidae > Urocolius > Urocolius indicus. The sequence goes on from WBNH01005026.1 coordinate 871,923, forward strand.
GAAGCTGACTTTTCATACTTGTTAAATGCTCTTGGTGTTTTCCAAGCATTGAAAGCATCTTGAGGGTTTAGCCATGATGTATATAATGAGGGATCTTGGAAACTTCCTGCAGCAGAAACAAGACAGCAAATTTCAACAAATTTACATTTAAACAAATGTAAAGCCCCAAGCTCCTACGTTTTGATCTCAGTTGTCCTGTGTGATCCAAGCAATGCTTGGCAAATTAGTTCAGACCTTGAAAAAAATCTGCAGAGTGCTCAGTCTGTTGAAAATGTAACTGTTTTAAACAGGTTATCTAAAAGCATACCCTTGTGCTTCATTTACAAGCTGTGCTCATCACCCCAGAGGTAGGTAAATATATTTTAGACAATGTAGCCAAGAATCCTATCATATATAGAAAGCAACTTCAACCTCCTCCTTCTTCCCTGAAGTGCTTCAGGAGACACAAAAGTTGGTTGTAAATACAACAGCCCTAAACAATTTTATACAACGTGGTCTTGGTAATTAAAATGTTTCTAGAGGAAATACAGACCTTAGTCAAATCTCTAAAGGTCCCTTCCAACACTACCATTCTATGAGGCCTTAAGGGTTTATTTTTTTCCCCACTTTCATCACTTATGGTTGCAAAGAAAAGTGAGATGTGAAAGAAGAATCACTGAGGCACTGTGTTTTAGCTTCTTACCTAAGTCTACGCTGTGTGTGTCTTTCCCTCGCAGGATGACCAGGTTGGCAATGGAAGTATTGAAATGCAGCGGCTTGTTTGCGGGGTGACTGGAGGGGACGGACAGGCCGAGGCGTGGTGGTCGGACTTGCCAATCAATACCTATGAGATATGGGCAAAAAAGGATATAAAAGAAAGTTAATGTTTTGTGAAATTCGGGTTCAGGCTAGCTGAAGAGTCAGATGGTAACTGAACACTGTGCCCCAGGCTGAGATGGTTCTGCACATTCATTAAGCAGCAATTACACAATTCTCAGAGAAACCAGTGCTAATCCAGCAGCATTTGCCTGGTAGCCAGTAGCCTTACCAGAGAAAACAGATACTTGTTTCTATACTTAGCAATCTGTCAGCTCATTCTTTGCATAACTGGAAGCTATACTGAATTCCCTGTGTAAATGATATGGGAGAGCTAAGCATGATTTTTGTTAGCAGAAGGTGTAAAAAGCATAGCAGAACTATCCATCTGAGGAATGTTCCAAATGAATCGTGTAAATTAAGTGCACAGCCAAAACCTGTTGGTTTGTTTTGCATATTTTCAATAGTTATAATTAACTGAGATGTCTGGGAGCAAAAGCAGGAGCAAGCCAGGAGCTGCTGTGGCAGCTGAGTGAATAGTTAAAGAAACAGCTGGCTATGTAGAGGCAAATTCCTGCTCTCAGAGGGCAGCAACTTGCTTCTGAACTGACTAAAGCTACTCAGTGAGCATCACAAAACAAGCAGCTTTATTTCACCTGTAAAAATAAATGCTTAAAGAGTGATGTACACTGAGGATAAGTGAATGCTTTTTACCTTCCTCCATTTTTGCATTAGCAATTAGCATCTGCCTTAAATGCTTGATGAGCCCAGGCCAACTGAATGTACTATAAGGCAGGAAGTTTTCAGGCATCTGAGGTATGTTACGAAGACCCAACATCTTGAATTCAGGATGTGGAACTAAAGTCTCCATTAAGTCTCCTGAAAGAAGAAATTAACAGCTGGTCACGTTTGAAAAAACGTGGCAAAGGCTCTCTAAAACAGGAGGAGAGAGTGAGGAATTCTACAAAGAGCTAACAAGGTAAGAGACAAAGCAGGATATATAAAATCTTAATTTGACAAATATATGTGTGCACATCAGACAAAGCAATGCAGTTCTGTGGAGTTTTATACAAGGGCATCAGTAATTCTTATGTTACATTTTAGACTTGTCTCTATAGTCTGGCCCAAAAATCTCAAAGATCCAGTGCAGTGCTAGGGAGATTGACAGAGGTGGAGGTGTAATTTTACAAGCAAAACTCTTGGCATTACAGGTAACTTTCTCTAATCCCTTAAAGATGCAAATGTCAGCCTGTTGCTACCAAGTTATATGCCAGCCTGTCTTCTGTCTGAGCAAAACACAAAACATTCATTTTGCTTTGGTTTATACAAACCTCTAACCCAACATGAAACATAAAACTCAGTCTGAAACTAGTGCCCTGCACAAATTTCCTCTGAAATGTAAATAGGGACAAGGGTGTGTAATCACTTGAAAATGGAGAAACAGGGTTCTTCTGGCAAAGAATTAAACTACAAGCTAGGAAGTCTATTTTTTATTCTGCTACAAATTTGGGATTGAACTTCTTTGGGATTTGAATGTCTTTGGCTTCACTTTTCCTATCTTAAAACATGGGACATATCTCAATTACTTGAGTTAAGGAGACTGAAGAATTTAAATTCACAACATGAAATGATGACAGAAGAGAATGCCCTGGGAAGTTCTATTGTAGTTAGATACCTAATGGGTTTCTGCTGTAGTGTAAGCCACCTTCTGCTGGGTAAGTGGGCTGGAAAACACTCCCCAGTTGATGTGCAATGACTTGATTTACATCTCTGAAGGAGATCTGTTTAATATTCATCAGCTGAGCACAGATCTTGTGGATGACATCATTTTCATGAACAAGAAGAGCATCTGATGACTGGTACAAGTGTGATAGAGTCAAAACAGAGTTGTAGTTTTGAACAATGACCTAGAAACAAACAAACCAACCACACACAAATAAGAGTCAAAGAACTTCATCTCTTTGTAGTTTATAATCCTCTGGCTACTGTCAATTCCTCCGTTGTGATTTAAGAAAGAATTAATTTTCTTTGTCGAAGTGCAGCATGAGGTCAGGAGCTAGCAGAGCTCTTCATGTAAAGAAAATCGGGTTATCCCTCTCACTTCATAGAAACATTTATGACTAAAATCTATCTGGGGATAGCAGAAGATTACTAGTTAGTTACAGCTTCTCATCCTTACACTTCTCATCCTTACACATCTCATACTTCAGCACTTACCACAAAGTTTTTGGTGAAATGGCAGGTACTAAATATTAGACAAATTCATTAGCTGGTGACTTTGTCAGGTTCAACTTTCAGTTGCAAATGATTATAAACTTGCACATTACCTCTGGGAAATGAGATATTCACCTCACCAGTGCCATAGGGCCAGATAACATGGTTTAGTATAAATGAGGTTGGAAACGCATCTCTTAAACACTGGGTCACAAATGCTCCCAAGCCAGATCCTGTACCACCAGCCATGCTCATCACTGTGAAAAATCCACCGAGTCGATCGCATTTCTCTGCTTCTTTTTGCACCAGATTCATTATTACTTCTTTGTGTCTAGGCCCATGAACAGAATAACTGTTGAATAACAGACAAAACAGCGAGACATGGCAGGTTATACAAAAATAAAAACAGTAAGGTGAAGCTATTCATAAAGCATACTTTTCTTCTCATTATTTATATAACCTTATCTTTACATCATCCATTCTACAGTAAACAGTCCTCAGCTGTGACATCTCTTTTGCAATCTATTTATTGTTTCCTATTCTTAAATTTATTCACTCAATTCTAAGATGTTACATTGCCACTGTAAATACCAATTTCCCCCTGCAAAAAGGAGTTCAGGCATTTCATTGACATATATATTGCTACTTTAACTTAAAAATAAAGCAAGTTAATGTTGTATACTCTGTACCTTACACAGCTGCAATAGTACCTCTCCTAGGGCTCATTAGCCTCTATAGTTCCCTTAGTGAAGCTTGAAAGAACTGTTCATACCCATTCGCCCAGTTGTTCCCAGACCCTTGCTTCTGACAGAAGTGCGAATGATCATCATACTTCCAGTAGCCAGACTTAGCAGCCATTGATAAGGTTTGGCTGATTACTTTGGGCTCCATATCAACAAGTACAGCCCTGGCCACAGGTACTAGACAGGAAGAAAAAGAAAACTAAGAATAACATGTTGATATTAGAACTTATTTACATAAGCTGTAAACACCATAGCCCAAGCTCTTCAGCTTATATGGGTGGAAGGGATAATGAGACAGTGCAAGTGGGTACAGAAAGGAAGACTTGGCAATGCCCTGGATTTCTGGAGAACCATCTGTTATTCCAGACAAATCTGAACTCTAGAGGCCATAGACCTTTCAGGAAAGAAAGCATTTAGTGTGTTTGATAACACCAAGTTCAGATACTCTGGGTCCTACTGCATGGCATCATCTACCTGCAGTAGAAAATGCAGATGTTTGTAAGGAAAGATTACATATCCATGTATGTTCAGTTTCCAGCTGTGTTGCTGGCAGACTTGCTCCATGGTCTCAGACACTCTACTGCACTTGTTTTGCTTCCATGGTTGCCAGCAATGCTGTGCAGGCAGAGAATCGTGACAGGTCTTTGAGACTGGAGGATAAAACTAATTCTTCAACTGAAAGTTAAAAGACTTTCATTATTTCTGTATTCTTATCTGTATTAGGCTGGTAACCAGACCCTCTGTGGGAAACAAACACTTCAATGCTGTACCTTCAGACTCCTCCTCGCAGAAAAAACGTTCTTTGCAAGCATCTTGGTAGGATTCATTCTCTTTCTTGGAACACAACCCATGTGTGCCACGGACATCAGTGCAGATAGCATTGAACACCTCATGACCAATTTGATTACCACACTGACCAAGCTGGACTGTGACTATTGACATGATTATTCACTTTGTATTTAAGCCTAAAAAAGAAAAGTATCCTTTTAGTAACTGTGGAAAAGGGAAGTGGACGGGAGAATTCTGACAAGTGGATTTTTGGTCAGTTTGCAGTTTTTCTGAGACTCTCCAGTGAGAATGAACAACTGTCAGCACTTTCTCCTGAATGTCAGAAGAATGCAGATGGCAGTTCACAACGAATCTATCTGTTTACTGTTGCTACACACCTGAAAAGAGCTGCAACCAACCATTCATTCCATAAGCAAAGTCTTGGTTTTCTTACTTTTGCTTTGTAAGGCAGGATAAAACCAAATAATTACAGCTCAGATGATTAGGCTGTAAAAGCATAATAAGAAAGTACCACAAGCCTTTGGAAATGTGAAAGCTGTTCAAAAATCTATTTGATTTCTAGCCCTGCACTGCTGTGGGCCTGATGCCAAAATCTGCTGAGGTGACAAGAGGATTCCCTAGAGTATTCCCCTTGCTTCCACCACAGAGAGCAAAGGTTTGGTTTGGTACTGGTGTACATACTGGTATGTTTTGACTTTTTTTCCTTCACTCAGCATTCTGCAGCAGCTCCTGTTTCTCACTTTTCTGTTCTTCTTCCACAGAAACAAGGTCAATTCTTTCAACCCACTTCACTGTTCTGGGCTACTCTTTTTCATTATCATCCCAGCTGTGCCGCAGCACTCCTTAATCAGCATTCTCTGGGTAACTGCCAGTGCCTGTCACTTGACACTGCTGCATTCTGCAGGCAGGTTAGGTGCTATTTTTGATTCCCTTGCTCGAGTTCAGCGCTGCTGCCACTCTGCACCTCACACCCTAAAAGCGCCAGCCCGTGTGTTACCGCGAGGCTGAGTTAATCCCGCAGAAAACAAATAAACTAGATGATGGAAATGAGTTTTAGAAAAGGCTCCTGTCCGAGCCACGCGTGTGCTGAGACCGCGCCCGTCCCAGCTGTGACAGCGCCCGTCCCGGCTCAGGCAGCGCCCGTCCCGGCTGAGGCGGGGCCCGTCGGGGCTGAGGCAGCGCCCGTCCCGGCTCAGGCAGCGCCCGTCCCGGCTGAGGCGGGGCCCGTCGGGGCTGAGGCAGCGCCCGTCCCGGCTCAGGCAGCGCCCGTCCCGGCTGAGGCGGGGCCCGTCGGGGCTGAGGCAGCGCCCGTCCCGGCTCAGGCAGCGCCCGTCCCGGCTGAGGCGGGGCCCGTCGGGGCTGAGGCAGCGCCCGTCCCGGCTCAGGCAGCGCCCGTCCCGGCTGAGGCGGGGCCCGTCGGGGCTGAGGCAGCGCCCGTCCCGGCTCAGGCAGCGCCCGTCCCGGCTGAGGCGGGGCCCGTCGGGGCTGAGGCAGCGCCCGTCCCGGCTCAGGCAGCGCCCGTCCCGGCTGAGGCGGGGCCCGTCGGGGCTGAGGCAGCGCCCGTCCCGGCTCAGGCAGCGCCCGTCCCGGCTGAGGCGGGGCCCGTCGGGGCTGAGGCAGCGCCCGTCCCGGCTCAGGCAGCGCCCGTCCCGGCTGAGGCGGGGCCCGTCGGGGCTGAGGCAGCGCCCGTCCCGGCTCAGGCAGCGCCCGTCCCGGCTGAGGCGGGGCCCGTCGGGGCTGAGGCAGCGCCCGTCCCGGCTCAGGCAGCGCCCGTCCCGGCTGAGGCGGGGCCCGTCGGGGCTGAGGCAGCGCCCGTCCCGGCTCAGGCAGCGCCCGTCCCGGCTGAGGCGGGGCCCGTCGGGGCTGAGGCAGCGCCCGTCCCGGCTCAGGCAGCGCCCGTCCCGGCTGAGGCGGGGCCCGTCGGGGCTGAGGCAGCGCCCGTCCCGGCTGAGGCTGCGCCCACCGTGTTCTCGGTGCTGCCCGCCGCTTGCCCCTCGCGTTCCTCGAGCCACCTCCCCAGCCTTTCTCCTCGCCGCTCGCCTCCGCCCCGGCCGCCCAGCCGCTTTCAGGGGTCCCCGCCCGCACCCGGGTGACACGGGCCGCCGGCCCTTCCTCAGGGCTGAGCCCGTTCCGCGCCGCTCCGCACCGACGCGCGCCTTCGAACGACCCGCTTTGCGCATGCGCACGAGCGGCGAGCGGGCAGGGCCGGTGCTGAAGGGGGGGGGCTACACTCACCGCTGTGCGCATGCTCCGTCCCGGCGGCTTCGCGGCGCCTTCCGCGCACGCTCCGTGCCAGGAGCGAGGGCGGCGGGCACGCACCGCGCATGCTCGGCGCCACTCCCGCGCCCGGCCGCCCAGCGGCGCCCTCTCCGCGCATCCGCGGTGCGGCCCCGGCC
>WBNH01005026.1:878957-931877 GCA_013401255.1 Urocolius indicus
GGGGCGGGGGCGCACGCGCGCCGCGGCCGCGCAGCCGGTGATGGCGGCCGTGGCGGAGTTGGGGGGTGCGGGCCCATGAGGCGGCCCAGGCCCCGTGCTCACAGCGCAGCCGGGAAGGGGCGGCGGCGCCGCGGCTCGCACCCGCGCCATGGCGGGCGTGTTCGACATCGACCTGGACCAGCCCGAGGACGCGGGTTCGGACGAGGAGTTGGAGGAAGGGGTGAGAGGCCAAGGGGGAGTCGGGGCCGGCGCGGGGAGCGAGCGGGAGCCGCCAGGGGCAGGCCTGAGGGCAGGCAGCGGGAGGCGGCTCGCNGAGGAGGCAGCGCTGCGGCAGCGGCGGCGGCGGGTCGGCGCCTTGCTCTGCCGGGAGGCGGCCGCGGCGTTTGCGGGCGAAGGGGGCGGCGTCGCGTCTGGAGCCAGCGGCAGGTTTTGGGCAGCTGGTGACCAGGGTTTCCCCGTTGAGGGCGGCGGCTGCAAACTTGCGGGAGCTTTTTCGCTTGGAAGTTTGGCGTTGGATTTCTGCAGCTCAAGTGCCGCAGCCGTTGGGTTTTGGTGATTTTGGGTTTTTTTTTTCGTCACAAGTTTTAATGTCGGTGCAGAAATGCTCATCTTTCTGGGAGTGTGTAAAGTCGTTGCTCTAGCGCCAAAATCAAAAGCAAAGCTTTGAAATGCTGCGTTAGACGTGTACGGACCAGCGTGAATCTCCATCTCTTGCTTCCAGAAACGATTCACCTTGAAACTTGCAGTTTTGTCATTTTGTGACGTTCATGTAGAGTCTGTTAAGGCTTTGGGGCAATTTTATTATAAGCTGTTTATATTTTTTTTAGTACCCCTGTGGCTTTTTAAATATTGTTTTGTGTATTAAACATTTGTTATTGCTTAAACTGCTACCACATTTATTTTTGGTGTTAAAATATTAATGGCATTCTGGGAGTCTTTGAGATAACCAGATACTCTGCATCACAGTTGCAATACCCTTACTATGTATATACTGTTTGACAGCTGAAGGTTTGAACACTACTCAGCCAGCAGGAAAGAGCCCTGTTTGTCACCTTGATAATCAATAAAGTACTTATCTTAAAAAGAAGTCACTTGCATTGCAGTGATAATGTTCTGACTAGATCAGGTTCTAATAGAGGGGCAAGAAAGTTATGTTTGTTCTTTTACATGTTCCAATAATTCAATCTGAAGGAAACAATTTAAAAATTCTCTGTTATTCTGAGTTTTATTTGCTGTGACTGAAATTTTTATGGCTTAGCTCTGGATATCAATGCATATTGGCAACCTAGTTTAGTTCTCAGGTGCTTTTTGGCAAGTGGATGGAGGGTGAGAATGGACTTGAAATTAAACCAGAACTGAATTATTAACTGGTTTGGATTGGAAGGGACCTTAAAGATCATCTTGTTCCAATCCCCTGCCATGGGCAGGGACAATTTTCACTAGACCAGGTTGCTCAAAGCCCCATCCAGCCTGGTCTTGAACGCTTCCAGGGATGAGGCAGCCACTACAGGTACAGGGAATATAAGAGCAGGAACATGTGAGGGGAAAGATATTTTGCTGAAAGTTTCTTCTGCAGGTGTTGTGCATGTCTTACCAGGATCAGACATTGCAGCCAGAGCAGCTGAGATCATTAAACTGGAAGTGAGCAAGGTGTAAAGTCTGGACTATTTTGTCTAATCTCTGTGGTGCTGGTCCCTGGTCCCTCCCAGTAAGCCCAGTAGGAGCAAGAACAGATCTGTTGTAGTTCTCAATAGGCACAGCCATTTGAGGAAACCTGAAGCATTGTTTAAGTGGAGAGTCTACTCATTAGCCATCTGGTTGCTTGCACTAATTATTTGTAGTAGAAAACATAGCCTTAATTTTTGTGTTTATAATGAAATGAAACAATATTTGCAGACTGAAGGCCCACTAGCCTTCCAACCAGAGCACTATTGAATTTCTTGGGTTTGTGAAATGAGAAGAAATCCCAAAACTAGTGAGATGGTGTCTAAAGTGAATTTTGTTCATACTGAGAATGAAAACCGAAGTTCAGAGTGGCAAGAAAAGCAAGTGCAAACTTTTCCAGGGCTGTTGGGTAACTTGAGAAGTTGCTCTGGGAACATGATGGGCATTTATTCTCCATGTTTGTTGAATTTTTTTTTAATTCCTTTGTTGGCATCTAATGATAGGGTCAAGGGCAGCTTTAGTGGGTTTTATTGTGAAACATCTGTCAGTAAGCTGGACTTGGCTAATAAATGTTACCAAGAGGGCATGAGGCAGCCACTCTCTGACCTGGAAACAAACTTGAACTTTTGGACTCTCTAATTGCTTGTGGTACAAGTAGATGGACCCAGAAGTTAAATTCCCCTCCAGATCACCCACTAAAATAAACCAGCCTCTGTAAATTTTGATATTTAAATGGTTTGGAAGCTCTAGAAAATTTCTTAGCTTAGTGTTTTCACTTAGATAATATATTAAAATCTACTCCTTGGCTTGTACTGATTTTTGCAGATTTTGGTGGTTTTGGTTTTTTCCCTTCTGACTCTCTGAAATTCACACATCACTCAGTATATCAGTATTCGGTCTGTACGTTCCAGGCTGTTTCTCACTAACTTGCAGTTGTTATTTTATGTACATATTTTAAAAATCAGTTTACAGTTTAAAGCTCACTAGACCTTTGCCCATTAGTAAATTCTATTTGTGTTCATTCCAGCTGTCTGCTTGGGTTGCATTACTTTTGCCATGTAGAGCCACAATTATAGGGAAGTGTTATCTTGCACGAGGGATCAAGTTAAAAATTCTTTGAAGAAAATATCTCTTCAGAATTGAGCTGCATTCTTTGAGGGTGACTAGTTCTGATGTTGAAGTGCTTGAACCTTCTTTAGTAATACCTGCATGCATTAATCTATCTGAATGAATATTGGTCAGAAAAAGTATTTCACATCAAGAGTAAATCTTAAGTCTGTAATTAATACTGTGATTTGATTATTTCCAATATTCAATAATAAAACCTTCTCAATAGATTGTTTGTTTCTAGTTTCCCAGTTAATCAATTCACAGTCTTAACTGTTGTTCTAATTTGTGTAATATTGTAATAGGACTTCAGCATTTGTATGTAAGAACAATGCCAGACCTTAATATTTTCCAAGTTCACCTGGGTGTGTGTGAAATTGTTCCCTCTACTATTTCAGCAGTTGAGTAACAATGCATGCAGTCAGGTTGAACAGGGGTTGTCTGCGTCACTGTTTCAGACGTGCAAAAGTGTTGCAAATCTTGCACAGAATTTTGTAGGTTTCTTATCTCCTGCTGATAATTTACTACTTGTGACATTTTGACTTGTTTAATTACATAATCTAAATTAGAATTCTAGATAGAATTATGTATACAATTAAAGAAATTTAAAAATATATCAGTGCATTTAGGTTTTAATGCTGCTTCTCCTCTTTTACCCCTCCCATCCCCAGGGTCAATTAAGTGAGAGCATGGACCATGGAGGAGTTGGCCAATATGACCTGTAAGTTGCTGCTAGAAAATGTTCTGTATCATTCATGCCAACTACATATAACTTATAATTTTGTTACGTTGTTAAATTAAATAGAAAATTCTTTCTTGCTTAGAGTTGTTTCTAGTAATTTCGTTATTTCTTCACCTTAAAACCTTTTGAATTGTATCTTGAAATAAAACAATGATAATAAAAAAAATATGCCAAAACTTGCTGTTTGTCTTTTAATCCTTGTTTCTCCACAACACCTCTTGCACATGAATAATATTTTTAATACAAATATAATGCACTGTCTGCAGAACATGATCTGTTCTGTTCATTTTATAAAGGCTCTAGTTGCATAGCAGTCTGAGGCAGATGAGAAGTCAAAAGTTCTGATCTGGCATTCAGGACACAGACACCTTGAGCATTATTGCGTTTCTAGATTTCCAGACTGTTTCATCATACCATGTTGTGAGAATAAAGCAATGATAGGCAAAACAGTTCCTTTACATTTACTTTAGTGGGATCAATCTGTTAGTCCTTTGCAGAACTGTAGCATGATCTAGAGGCATCATTAAATTAGGGATCGGTCTTTTGTGGCATGTCCAGAGTTGTGAGACTTTTTTTGTTACAGCTTTTTCTGCAATATATTTGTGGTATAGAAGCCTTACCATGACTGCTGGGGCTGCTAAATGAGATCTGAAACTTAAACACACCTTCTAGCCTCCCCTTTACTGAGAACTTGTAGAAAGGACTGTTTAAGTCAGTTTGCAGATTTGGTCTTTTAAACTTGATTCTGATGTAATACAGAGATTTATTATGCATTTAAAATGAAGGAGTCTGAAGGAAATCTCGATGCTATAAATGCCTCAAATTTACAGGTAGTATATTCTGTGCAGGTTGCAACTTGCTGCTTTGCACACACCTACCTAAACAAAATTTTTGGTGCTGAGAATTCTCAAAATCTCCAGAGCAGTCGTTCCATTATGTCAGATATACTGGATGCTTTTCAGAAAGTCATTTGCTTGCTTACTTTCATTTGATAGTTTTTGAGTATCGGGTAGTCTTATATTCTTGTTTCAATTTTATCCAGTGGCATGGAGCATTGTGAAAAATTTGAGATTTCAGAGACTAGTGTAAACAGAGGTCCAGAAAAGATCCGACCAGAGTGCTTTGAGTTACTACGCGTGCTTGGCAAAGGTGGCTATGGAAAGGTAAGGAACTCTTTTTTTCTACAGAAGTAAATCCCTTATGCTGGAGGCAGTTAAAGGGCTCCCTGCCTTTGGCAAAGTCTGATCTCCCCATCCTATTTTTGGGAGTGTTCATTCAGCCAGAAGGTAACCTCAGTGCTGCCAAGTTTGGTGTGGTGAGACCAAGGTGGCTGGCAAAGCCTTGCCAGCCAGCAGCAGTAAGGAATGTCCCAAACTTGCTTAGGTTCGGATCACTAGCTCTTCTCCTTCAGGCAGTGTTGTAGTGTGTAGGCAATCTCGTCTCTCTTTTGCACAACTGAAGTGTTTTAACTGATGATGGTTCATGCAGTTGTGACACAGCATTGGTTTTGTGCTGTACAGGTATTTCAAGTACGGAAAGTAACTGGAGCAAACACTGGGAAGATCTTTGCTATGAAAGTTCTTAAAAAGGTAACTTGAATGTTTCCCTACTGTCTGCATCTAAAAAAATCTATCCCTCCTTTTAGCTGTTTCAATTACCTAACTATATAATTTATCTAAAATTAAACTTCAGCTGTGATATATACAGTTGTTATCCAGGCACAGTTAGGATTATAATCAGTCTTTAACTAAGTTGTTCTGTCTGTGTAGTTCTTAGGAGGTAATTGAAATAGCTCAGGAGGTTCCTTCAAACCTGAGTTCTTGTATGATTTATGAACTAAAAACCCCTACATTTCTGCAAGACACCTGTTATATAATGTGTATGTTGTGGTGAATTTTTTTTTACATTGCTGAGTCATATGTAGTGTTGTTCCCTTCTGAGTTTACTGGATCACTAAAGATAAAAGTCTGCCTTGTTTAGCATGTCCTTGTGCTCATGTATCTCTGCTTTTATAGGCAATGATTGTAAGGAATGCAAAGGATACAGCTCATACAAAAGCAGAGCGGAATATACTGGAGGAAGTGAAACATCCCTTCATTGTAGACTTAATTTATGCCTTTCAGACTGGTGGAAAACTCTACCTCATCCTTGAGTATCTCAGTGGTCAGTATATGAAATTCCATGACCTGCTTCTTGATCTCTTACTTAACTGAGATTTGGATTTCTTATTCTGTTTATAAAAAGTCAGCCAATTATTGGCAGTGTCTTAGAAATATCAAATAGGTTAGCATTAAGAGTACACAGAATAACAGAAATAAACCTTCTAATTCAGTAAAGGTGAATGAAACATAAAATAGTTATTTTTCATGACAGCAGAGAAAGATTTTTAATAGCTTTTCATTCATCAGCCTTCTAATTCCTGTATGTTACACTTAGATCCTTTACAGCCATATGAAATACCTGAGGTTTCAGTCCTTGCAGGTTCCTTGTGAAACAAGAAGTCTTTATTTCACAGATAAGGAAACAGACACAAATTAGAAGCAATTTGATTATTACAAAACCAGGGAAAACCAGGGTCAGAAATGCTGTTATTTTTTTTAAGCATGCTGGGTTGATTTCTTGTGGCATTTCTTTAGTTGATAGAATTCTGAGAATAACAGCATAGTAAATTCTCAGTTTTTTTCTGTAAAGCTGCTTTATGTGGAACATGGCTGAAGACCTGTTAGTCATAGTTTTTCTAGAAAATACACTTTTGATTGATGAAAAATGATAAAATGCACTTCAATCTCGTTTTTCTCCTGATAGGAGGAGAACTATTTATGCAGTTAGAGAGAGAAGGGATATTTATGGAAGACACAGCTTGGTAAGTAAAGCTACTGTGGTAAATTGTTAGGTTTGGGATTTTTTTTTTCCCCCTGAGTACTTAAATGTCATATTCTCTTGAAAAACTATACCTCTTCATTCATTTCACAGAGTACTGAAAAGATTTGTGTGTTCAGTACTTAGCTGTTTGTGCCAGTCTTACTACAGAAGGGGGTATGTTGCTGGTTGCTGACTGAGGGTGTATTCCACAGGGTTGTGGTAAAGGAGGTGTTTTGGGTGTTGGAGAAAAGTCTGTGAAGGACTTGCAGTAAATGGAAATTTTTGTTTGTTCTTGATCCACACACAATTTTGCCAGGCAGTGACAGAATTGCCAGGTCACTGTAACAGCTGTACCCGATCGATCAGATGCAATAAAGGTCATTATGGAGGGGGAAAAACCCTTTGAGTAGTGCTATTTTACATATAGACAAGTTGAAATTATCCTTTGTTGATTAAGCTTCACACAACTGAATACAGTTGTACCTTCCCACAGTGCATGCTCCTGTTGCCTCAGAAGAGCTCTGGGGCTGTAATGCTGTTCCACAGATAGTGCTCTGCCTGCTGCCGTTTACCTCCAGCGTAATGTTTTTTTTCTTCAACTTTGCCATTTAGATAATGGTAATACAGATGGAAGCATATTTTAACCACTACCTGGTAAATGTATATTCTTCCAAATATTCATGATATGACTAGAAAAGGTAAACCTAGTGCAAATGGCATTTTTGTAGTCCATCTTGGAGCAAACCAACCTCAAAGGCATCGTTTCTCTCATTTATTCTCTCATACACCTATAATGATACTTTCAAGGAACAGGTGCTCTGTATGCATAGTGAAGTACTTCAGATGCTTTGCATGACTGACTGTCTAATTTTGTGGCATATGTTTCCTTTCAGCTTTTACTTAGCAGAAATCTCAATGGCATTGGGGCACTTGCATCAAAAAGGAATCATCTACCGTGATCTGAAGCCAGAAAATATCATGCTTAATCACCAAGGTAGAAATATAGTAACAGTTACATTCCCAGTTATTTGAGAATAATTCTTAAAGATCACAATACTTCAGTCTCACCTGAATTTCCTTAGAACAATGACACCTTCACTGTCACTCTTGGAATAACTAAATAATTGCCAAAGCTAATTGCTTCCCTTTAAACACAGCTTCTTCATATTTAATTTGCCCCAGCAAGCTCCCAGATTCCATGTGTATAGACACAGGCATTTTTTGAATGGTTGACTTGCTATTTCTGCAGCTCTGGAATTTTTCTTCTGCTGGGTCATTTTACATAAAGATCTGTGTCTCTAGTGTAGCATTACTGACATTTTAGTCATGGGGTGACTGAAGACTTCAGCGAGGAAAGGCAATTCAAGTAGAATGCCAGATCATCTGTAGCTGAAATGAATTACCTAGCTGTTGTCAACTGTGAAGTTGACACTTCACCTGACAGCAGTAGCAATTCCTGAATACACTGTGACATTGACTGTATGAGAGTGATTAGTCTGTCAGTCTACAGACTAGTCCAGTACCCTCACATTACCTTAAACCTCTTAAAGTCTTTGTACTGAATTATGCAGGGTGCTTTACAATTTGTTGAAGGTTGTTCTTTAAACTTTGAAGCAACCAAAAAAAATTGACAGCCTACCATTTTATCTGAATGATGCTCTACAATCTTTACTTTTAGATACATTTATCTACTTGTGAATAAGTTTTAGTGGTTTGTCTTGTTTCTCTTCAAGTGGCAACACTTTGTTATGTGGCTATAATGCAGAGATTTTATCTGTAAATTATTACCTCCTTCTGTTTTATAGCTGTATTGCTTTGCCAGATCATTGGATTTATCTGGAAGTAGTTCAGAGTTATTACATATCATAGAATGGTAGGGGTTGGAAGGGACCTTTAGAGATCAATGTCAGAATTCTGGCAAGTCTCAAATTTTATGTATTTGATTTCAGGTCACGTAAAATTGACTGACTTCGGACTATGTAAAGAATCTATTCACGATGGAACTGTCACACACACATTCTGTGGAACGATTGAATACATGTGAGCTGATGGTGAAATAGAAAAGTGTTACTCTGGTCTGGGGGTAGTGGCTAAATTTTGCCTTTTTTAACTGATGATTTGTATGTTCAGTCACTTGTGGAAGTTTTACTTGATAAATGTGGTTTTGTTTAAAAACTAGTAGTCAGAGTTAGTATTAAGCTTGTTAAAATACATTCATATTTTAATTGTTTTCTGATTTTAGGGCCCCTGAAATCTTGATGAGGAGTGGGCATAATCGTGCTGTGGACTGGTGGAGTTTGGGGGCATTAATGTATGACATGCTGACTGGAGCAGTAGGTGCACAGTTATAATTGCATGTATTTATCTTCATAGCTTTTGTAGTTACTGGTACTCTAATTCAGATGCATGTGTAAATACATATATATTTGTACGTGTACAAACTGCAAGTAAGAAATACAACTAAAATACAGCTACAGAAGAGCTGCTCTTATCCAAAGAGTTATTTGGAAGTCCTATTTGCAGTAATTTTATCTGCTTTATAAATGAATGAAGTGAGTTCTGTGTACACAAATAAGAAACCTGAACAAGTCCTATTTTTCCTCCCATTACAATGGTGCTTTCTAGCCTCCTTTCACTGGGGAGAACAGAAAGAAAACAATTGACAAGATTCTCAAGTGTAAACTCAACTTGCCTCCCTACCTCACACAAGAAGCCAGAGATCTGCTTAAAAAGGTAGAATTTTAATGCGTGTCTGTACTACATGTGTATGTAGAAAATAGAAATATAATGATACAACTATGGCTATTCAGTCTGTGCTTATTTTACTGCTTATAAGTCAGTACTGTTTTTACGTGGTACAGACAATGATTTTCCTTGAAAATACAGTTGTTTTCTAACAAATGCAGACTTTCTGATTGTCCTGTTGTCATTCTGCTTTGGTATTCATTGAAATGATGATTCATGTCAAAGCTTGTCTAGTCAAAACAGCATAACCAATTTTTTCTGGTTTGGATGTTTTTTTTGTCTTTAAGCTGCTAAAAAGAAATGCTGCCTCACGTCTAGGAGCTGGTCCTGGAGACGCTGGAGAAGTTCAGGTAACTTTTGCTTAACTCAAGAATTCTTAAATTACCTCACTGAAAATAAAAAATAGCTTTGAAGGTACATCAGGGAAAGAGAGTGTGTCTGTCTGGAAGTGTAATGACTAAACAGGTAGCCACATCAAAACGTAAATGCTTTAAAACTTAATGAAAGCAACTGCCTTACCTATTTGGTAACTTGAAAACTCTGTGCTCTTGCTAACTCTTGTAGGCTCATCCGTTCTTCAGACACATTAACTGGGATGAGCTGTTGGCACGAAAGGTGGAACCTCCTTTTAAACCTTTATTGGTATGTACTCAGAATGCTTTGAGATACCCCTTATATGCCTTTAGGAAAGGTCTGAATGTAGAATCTAAAACTTAGAAGCATTCACTCTTACAAACTGGAGTGCCCTTGATTTCACAGAATTGCATCTTTTTGAATTAAACAATATTCTTCAAAATTACTTATTCCAGATTTGTCATCCATCCCTCACAGTATAAACACTTCTGTATCTGCAGAAACGGGCTGGAATTACCTGGAGAGGCTTCCAAAAACAAATAGTTGCAACTGTTCTGTACTGGTTGTGAGGAGGGCTAAACTTGCAACAAACTGACATTGTATTTCTAAAAGATTTTGTTTGTAATCTGAGATTTTTTTTTTAAAGGCATTTTTTTTTGTGTTCCTTTTTGATCCATAATTTTTGCCCCTCCCCCTTGCCTTTATTTCTCAGTGTCAGTGCCCATAGTGACCTCCCACTGGCAGCGACAGGATTGCGACACCACTCCAGGGTTTTACTACAGCAGAGCTCTGCCAAAAACCTATGGAATGAACTCCATCCAGAGGCTACACTGATCATCGCTAAGCCATTTGGTTGATATCTGTAATATAAACCCTTAATCATTTTGTTTTTGCAAAGCAATCTGAAGAGGATGTGAGCCAGTTTGACTCAAAGTTTACACGTCAGACACCAGTTGATAGCCCAGATGACTCTACTCTCAGTGAAAGTGCCAACCAGGTCTTTCTGGTAAGTGTGCCAGGGACTGAGTGTGCAATGACTGTGGAGAGGTGTGTTGTTACTTGGAAACAGTGGGGTATTTCAGGTAAATGTATCGAATCCTAACTCTTGATACTTGAAGCAAACTGTCATAATGTTAAACACATTCTGCTACAGTTTTGAGATGTCTGAGGACTTTGAACATGCTTGTTGCTGACATTCTCTTTATATAGATAAAACTGCGAACAAACATTGCTTACTTTCTGAAATGTCAGCATTCTAATTCATAGTTGCTTTGTGAACCCTGGAGACGTGATTGTTTTCATAGTCCCGGAGAGAGAACAATGTCTGTTCTGTAGATCAAAATGAATTACATTGAGCATGCCTGTGAGAATCTTATGGGAGTAGAGAGATCTGAGGTGAGGAACTCCCGAAAGTCCTGCTGTTTGCTTCAGGAAGTGAATAGAAGTTAGTGTGTATCTATATTTACTCCCTTTTTAAGAATCTTTGTTTACTGTTTCATGCCAATCATAACTGTATGAGTGATCAATAGCATAAATCTTGCCTGTCAGTTACAGTGCATTCATTCCTGTTTTGCAGGGTTTCACATATGTGGCTCCATCTGTACTTGAAAGCGTAAAAGAGAAATTTTCTTTTGAACCAAAAATACGCTCACCTCGCAGATTCATAGGTAGCCCAAGGACACCCGTCAGGTATCTGGGCTTTTTCTCTCTTTT
Source organism: Urocolius indicus (assembly GCA_013401255.1). Lineage (NCBI taxonomy): Eukaryota > Metazoa > Chordata > Aves > Coliiformes > Coliidae > Urocolius > Urocolius indicus. The sequence continues at coordinate 890,146 of WBNH01005026.1, forward strand.
TTTGTTTTGCTAATGTATTTCTTGGCAAGTAGTTGAAAATTGGTCTGTACTAGAAATAAAAAAAAGTGGCCTTTCTTTTCCGTTAGCCCATCACTTCCATTAGTAGTGCAGCATCAATCCTGTTTTACAAATCACATTATTAGAGACAAAGGTGTAGTGTTTAGCAGCACAAGAAGTACTAGTTTGCTTCTTACTTGGTGTTGCTGTACAGCCTTAGTCTGGTAACTTTTGTGCACCATTCCTCTGGAAGTTTCATAACATCCTAAGTACTTACATGCTACTAAAGCATCATGGTAGTACAGAAGATTCCTTCTGCACTTATGTAGAAATACATCCTCACTGCTCAAATGAGAGCCTGTTGTAAGAGACCGTGGTAGGAGCCAGACACAGAAACTTTCTCTAACTTCTGGAAGTGGAAGGAAGAATTATAAATGCTCATTATGCATTTGAGTTCAGCTCCCTGCAGAGTAAAGGACGTAACCTTGGTGCTGTGTATATCTTCATTTCTGATTTTTATGTTTCTTGTTTTAAAGCCCTGTAAAGTTTTCCCCTGGGGAATTCTGGGGAAGAGGTGCTTCTGCCAGCGCATCAAATACTCAGACACCTGTGGAATATCCAATGGAGACAAGTGGAATAGAACAAATGGATGTGACAGTCTGTGGAGAGGCCTCAGCACCACTTCCAATCCGGCAACCAAACTCTGGGCCATATAAAAAACAAGCTTTTCCCATGATTTCCAAACGACCAGAGCACTTGCGCATGAATCTATGACAACACCATTTTTTTAAGCCTTGGAAAGTGGAAAACAAAGAACGGACATAAGCCCCCTTGAAGCTGAAACGCGAGGGCTTGTATGGTTTACTTTTAAAAAGTGACAGTATCAAAGAGTCAGTCATTGCACAGAGTGACTTGGAAAGCAAAGGAAAATGGATTTTTTTTCTGTCAATGGTGCATAAAAAAAACTTTAGCAAATGGTATTGCAGAACTCTAGGCACATCATCCAACTGATTCGCAGTGACATCTTCTCACCTTATCAAGGATTTTTCAGCTCGATTAGCTTGAAACTGACAGTATTAAGGGGCAGGATGTTGCTTCAGAATCACTGGTTTAGTCGTGAATGTGTCAAGGAGGGTTAGCCCTTTCACTAGGCAAGGTATGAAATGCCTATATGCTTGCGTCGGAGGAATAATTAGCATGCAAGCTTGGTTAAGCTGTTTCCTACAGTGGGGTGGGATCAAAGATGAAAGATAAAATTAATTGGTATTTCACATTCAAAACATAATGAGTTTTTTATATATATAAATATATATTTTTCAAATAGATTTTTTTGATTCAGCTCATTATGGAAAGTATCCCAACATTTAAAAAAAATGCAAAATGATTAGTTGCTGTGAAGAAAATAAAGGCTCTAGTTCTGATTCTTCTCCTCGTGAAACAAGAAATCAATAAGCAAATCACTCAGTTACCGGCTTGGCAACGTGGGGTGGGAGAGAACTGTTTCGCTTACCCAGCTGAAATACCTGTTCCTGCAAAGACAAATGGATCTAATCAAACGGCAATGCTGCTATGTTCTAGGCTTAACTGGAAGCCATGGGCTCACATACACGTCCTGCTTATTTCATCCCTGTCCTCAGCAGACATTTCACTGGGAAACATCACTTTTATATACGTTAGTCCTTAGATGGAGACAGCCGAACACATCCAGATTCTTACCCATATAAAAGGTCAGGAGAAAGTGCATTGGAATACAAGGTCAGGAGAAAAATAGGATATAACCCAGGAAACATATACAAATTCTGCAAAGTACAAGGAAAGAAACCTTTTTGTGTTCAGTGGGTAAGAATTTGAGGATTTTTTTTTAAAACACAAAATTGTGCTTCTGGGAGCTCCCTGACATGAGACATTTCAAAATTTACCAACTTTTTTTTTCTATGCTGGGGCAATAAATTTGCTGATTGTATGAGAAAAAGTGTGAAATGGCCTTTCAGTGAATGTCTTCCACAGTGGGTCAGAACTTTAGCAACTTCATTTAGGAAACATGTTCTAAGGACACTATTTATGTTTTTGAAATTGTCACAATCTGTACAAATGACTTACAGGTACAAAGAATAAAATAAAGGTAACTTTACCTTACTTAAATACTTCCTGCCTTAAAGAAAGCATTTCCATGAACATAGCTGGTGAAAGGGTTAATATCTGCAGAGCTTTACACTAGGTAGCGTGTGTATGGTGTGTGCGTGCGTGTGTATATGATCATGCAAATGCATACAAGTCCTGTCACTTTTTGCCTGCCACGCATTGGTTACCTTTAGTCAAACTGTGCAAAGTCTACTTCTAGCGTTTCACAACAGTAGGGATTTTTTTACAGATTCTGCTTACTCTGTGTATACTGAATCTTTCTGAGCCATAGGATCCAAGCCATAAAACTCTCAAAAGCATGTTGAATCCAATCAGAGTGCTTTTTTGGTTTTTTTTTTTCCCTCTAAAATTTGCAAGTCAGAAGGATTCATCAGTATCTTGTTGATACTAAAACAAAAAAAGATGGTTGGGATTGAGCAAAAATTAGTGGTTTTTGCTTTCTTTGTGATAAGCATTGTACTGGAAAAAATATTTTGGTGTTTTTTTTTTTTTTTTAGTTTTACAAGGAAAATCAAGCTACCTTCTAGTGACAAAAAGTGTCCTGGAAGATTGCCATTTTTCATTTGGTAATACAGCCACTGGTGACATGTTGTGAAACTGCAATTCAAGTGCTCATGTGTGTTTGTGTTATGCAGATCTGCAAATACGCAACACTTCAAGCAGTGCCTCTCCGTGCCACTTGTTAACGTAGGTTTCCTAACATGTTTACTGAGTATAAAGGAACTTGGTTTAAAAAGAAAAGAAAATATCTCTCTTGGTCCTGGTTACAGCTAACAGTTGCTTTTTGGTTGGCTGGATAGAAATGTCCAGTAGAATTGGTTTCATATGGCTGGCAAGAATGGCAAGAGTTGTTTGTCTGAGTTCACTGGTTAATTACAGATACAGTTCATGGGTTTGAAGAGTAAATTTCATGTACTGTTAATGTTTCATCCCATATAGATATTAAGTTTTAATTCCCTACCATAACTGTGAAACTTTTGGAGTGTGACTCAGACAGCAAGCACACACTATGCAATATGGTTTATCCTGTATTTATTTGTAAAAATATCAGACATAGATCCTCTATATATATATAATAGTGTCAAAATTACTAGTCGTGAACTGAGGGGAGTGGAGTTCTAGCTCCTGTCTGGCTATTTCAGAGAAGTGCAGAATGCATTGAATATTGGAGAGCTTAACAAGTGCTTTCTTTTGTTCATTTAAAAATGTCTTAAATTTTTCATTAGAGTATAGAATCTTATTTTTTTTATTTTGTACAAGCTGCGCTTTTTTAATTATAATCACAGAAAAATTCACTATAATTTGATTTTATAGGATTTTTGTAGCATTACAAAAATATAGTAAAACTGAGGTTAATACCTGTTGTGGCTAACCATATGAAAGTATTAAACTTGAACAAAAGTCATATTTTTTTTTACTAGATGTTAAATAGGGGAATATTTTGTTCTGCAGGTCATTATCACAAAAGATTTATAGGTCAGCTGTGTTACCAGCAGTTTTTCTTTTCCCATTTGATGCAGAAACTATTCTGGTATAAGATATTCAGATTTTCATCATTTTTCTCTGTGGGAGTGATGCATACATTTGATGCCATTCGTGTACTAAATTGTAATTTTGGGAATGCTGGAATAATTCCTACCAAGACTGTCTTAATTGTGCCATCTGACATTTGAATGTCATCCTGGTATTAGCTCATTAATAAAAGATAAAAAGAAATGAGTCAATTGTTCTTTTGACTATCCCCTTTTTTTTTTTCCTGTCTTCCTATCTAAAAGCTGAACTGCTGGAGAACATTTTGAGTCCACTCTAACTATACAGTGGATGTTTACTTTGAGTACTTGCTCTCACTGTTAATCAGAAAGCGCATCACTAAGGGAAATTGATTGTTCTTATGACAGATGCTTGGGTTTTGGTTGGGTTTTTAAAAATCCTGTCTCTACAGCAGGATTGTTGCTATTTCATTCTCCCAGTTTCAAGGGCAATCCATTACCCTAAGGGAAGAGAAGTTAAGAACAAGGCAAATTACCTAAATATTCTTCCTGCAGATCCATGATGATGTACTGTATGCAGTTCCTATCTGTGAACTCCTACAGATTGTTCTTTTCTAGATTAACTAGGCTTTGTAGCTGTCTGCAAGAAATGAATTTGAGCTGTCTTAGGAGAAATAAAGGTAATAACTATTCTGGTTTTCATCTTTCACAGTTTACTGGAACTAAATATGCTGAACTGCTGAATATAATGGATGTGAAAAGCAATTAAAAGCAAATTTAAACACATGCTAATCCCAGTGACTTTTTTTGGTTTGTTTTAGGAAGTAGGTAAGCCCCAAGTATAACTGTGGATCTAAAGCATCGTCTTTCACGACAGCATTGAAGGGAAAGGGAGGGAGGAGGAATTCCTTAAAACTCCAAGGACCTGACATGCCAGTTCTGATCGGCCTGTCTTAGCAAGGGCTAGGACCTTCACCCAGGTTCTTGGGCTCTTAAAAAGTGGCTGTTGATTGCCATTTGTCACCCTCTTCTCCATTCTGTCCCCTGCAGGGTCCTGTGCTGGGGGGGTGTGTGTGTGGAATGGAGGGCAGCTACCCTGGCCTGAGGGACTGGTAAGGAAAAGTTTCATCTCATGTGTGATGCTGATGAGCGGATCAGAGAGGATGTCATTCATGGATGTAAGTTACTTATTTTCTTCTCTGTGACTAAATATGAGAATTACTTGTTTCATTTAGGAAGTGTAAATCTGAACTGGTTGATCAAAATCTCTTTTTAGTCCTTTGTTTGTTTGGTTTTTTTTAATAAAATGTATTTATAATATTACTGGCTTTGGATAATTTTTACTGGACCTTAAAGGAAAAAAAAATGATCAGAATTTGTCTTTTAAGACAAACCGTATTGCACTTTTGGCTGTGTCTTTCAGAGCACTCTCCCATTGTGGCCTGTCACCCCTATAAATTTGGCTGTGGCAGAGGCAACTTCATAGTACTCACTCTGCCTGGCCATTTCAGTTGCTAAATCATTCATCACATAAGCATTTAACTTCTTAATTCTGGCGTTTTTTGCTGAATTTAGAAGTTTCCTAAAAGTGTATTCAATTAAGATCAAGTTAATGGTAACTCAATTTAATCTTGCTGTAACAAAATTTGAGTGGGTTTTGTTGTCATCCTTATCTAAATAAAGGTGAAAACAAGAGAAGCAGGGAAAGAACAGTGAGACTGTATGTAAGTTAGCTCTAGAATTCATTTATGGATAAGTTGTAGCATTTGGAGGGCTTCTGTTTTCTAGAGATTATTAGCAGGAAAAGTATACCTAGCTGTGAGCTGTTTTGTGCTAACATGTAGGTTAATACTGAAACAGTAAGGAATATTGTTTCTTTATTCAACATGCACCAAACAATTAGATTTAAATGCATTTATTCTCTCGGACTTGTATGCATACTACAAATTGCAAATATAGTATAAAATTGATTCTCCCCTGTAAGAAAATCTGGTTCCTGTTATGACAAAAATATAGTATTAAAGATTTGTTTTAAAATACCAACTTTATAAAATACGAAGTAAAAAACTAGTGGTTGGTTTATGTATTAAGCCAAAGATCTGTTAGAAGTCTACAAGAACCTAAAGGGGAAACACCTTGCTCTTGTGGCTTATCTCCAGGTACAGTGAGAAATAGTTGCAGTTACAGGTGAAGAAGCTAATTTCTTTCTTCCATTGGGCAATAACTAAAGGATCTTTAATGCCATGTGACAAGCAGCTCTAATTCTCACTGTAGTCCAGAGTTTAAAATTTGCAGACAATCTTAATAAAATTTGTAGGCTGACCTTTTCATTTGAATGTTAGAAGGATAAATACAATTTATTACAGTCTGCAACTCTGCTTAGTATAAGATGTTGAATTAAGAACCTGATAAAAGTAGTTATGCAGCATTTTTCAAGGACTTGAATCACAAGAGAAGCAATGCTGGCTTTTCTGCATTCATTCTGAAAACTTACTTTTCTATACTTAAAAAGGTCAGGTTAACATTTTCTGCACTGGTTTAAACACTGGAACATTTCACAGAAGTATGATGTCTAGAATCTGCAGAGTGGTTCCTTGTGTCACAGTTTAAACGGTGCTAAACTGAAAAACCTCAGTTTGAACAAACAAACTGTAAAACCAATTGTTTGACACGCTTTAGAAAATCTGTAGATGCATAGATGTAGCTCCATCCTTCCACTTGTTAACATGGTCTGAAATAACAGTTCTGCAGAGTGGACAAGTTTTTTCTCTATTAAACCACAAAGAGATGCATTCTTCACAAAATGTGTGCTGTAATGAAAAGAATGAGAACTTAGAGCTCCTAAGCTCTTCCATTTATAAGATGGCATGTTATTTGCATAGCCTGATATCTAAACATAATCAGAGACATATACTCACTAATCTAACTGTTATGTTTGTTTGTTTACCAGTTTAAAACATTCTTAAGTTTGCAGAACAATAATTCTCTGTATTACCTGGCAGAGAAGCAGAATAGGCTTCTGAAATTCAGCTTGGCAGATAGAACAAATATCATCCGATTCAGAACACTGTCTCTTGCTAGCTGTCACCCCATAGTGCTGTAAAACAAAGTATTTTCAGTAGATATTAGTTTCTAGGGAGAAGGGGAAAGCCAAAATGAAACAGAAAAATACCAGGACAGGACGGAATTGAGAGTAAGGGCTGCTAATGTCAGGAAAACTATTCAATCCTTTATCCAGTGAAACGTTGCTAAGGTTTTTAACGGTTGCCTTGCTGCCTAAAGCTTATACTCTCCCACTTAACCATGCTGTCGAGTTAGTATCTTCCCCTGATCACAGTTACTGGGAAACAGTTTTATTTTAACAGTGACTTCTAGAACACTGTGTTAAATTCTGATTTGATCAAGACAGCACTTAAAAAATAAGAAATGCCTTATTATTCTTTAATGACACTGTGGTCCAAAATGTCCAATCCTTTTTACTGCATGAATAGCAATCTCTAAGCAATACCTCTTGCTACAGAGAAAGATTACCTATAAACTTAAAATCCTAAGTTACTTGTTAGTCTATTATTTCAGCATAACTAGTGGGAACTGAAGCTTGAATCCAACCAATATTTACTCCAGTTAAAAGGTAGGAAGCAGGACAAAAAGGGTATGTTATTTCACATAGATTTCTCTGAAGAGACATGCAGAATACATTTTGGGGTGTTAAAGAACTATTTTCGTGTAAATTTGGTTTACTGTTATAAGAGTATGCAGTACTCACTGGGCGTGTACAAAATATCCGAAAGACCTGCCTGAAGTTTCTCAATTGGCCAAATAAGCTCAAAATCTGAAATGGGAAAGAAGTTATGCTTTAGTAGTTTTTTCTCTGAACTAAAAAGTTTCCAAGCTTTTGTGCATATTCCAAAACTATAGAGGTCTTGCTGCTAGTTGGTAGGAACATAAGATCTATAGTTCAGAGTGACCCTGTTTTAGTTGCCTAATACATAACCAAACTAAGTATTCTGCCTGAAGGTTTTTTGGGTTTTTTTTTCCCAGTAGGTGTCTGTTCTTTAAAAGAGAAACAGTGCTGAGGTTCTGAAACAAAGCCCCCAGGTGCAAATATATCGGTGTTTTTATTGTACATACAAGAGCCTTTAGACTCGTAATTAAGATGCCATACATTTGGGGCCGATTAGCTCTTTGGTGAAGTGGATAGCCAGCATGAACACTTATGTTTAACTTGTTTAGCATCACACAAGATACTCTAACAGAGATAAAATCTAGTTTCCTGGAAAATGCTGATTCTTTTAGCCATGAATTTTACCTTTATTTTTTACAAGCTCTACTTCATAAATCTGACCGCTGTCTGACATGAAGGGATCTATAGTAACAGTGTTCTTTACTATGCAACCCCAATCCATTCCCAGAACAGGTGGAAGAAAACTATTTAGTGCCTAAGCCAGTTTTCCTGTCAGTCTTGGAAGGCTTTATTAGTAAAACTGAAACATCAACTTGCAAGTCGGGTCAAACACAGAAACTTTGAGAAATGTTGTTATGTGTCCCTAATCCTCCAGTGATACTGCAAAATAGGTTGATAGGAATATTAAGCTTACATACTTTTAGGATGAGGTAGAGAAGGCCCAGTAATATTCCAAGGGTCCATCCTAGTACACTCTCCAGCTCCCCATAGCCAATAAAATAACGGAACCAAACTGGGATGGGGACAAACATACGGTAATACTGGCAGAGTTCTTCTAACAGCATGTACCAGTAGCCCTAAGCAAGACATGCAAAGGAATTGCTCAAGATGTAAAACACAAAGGATTTTTAAAATACAGAGACAAGATGCATTGTAATTCTTTGGAGTAACTTCCTGGTAATATCTTGAATATTAGTTCTTGTTATAAATATGAAGCATGAAAAAGAATGATAGGCCACCTGATGAGTCTCTCCACATCTGTACAAAGAACGTCAGTCTGCACTGCAGAAAAGCAAATTAGAAGGCTAAAATAGGGTGGCCTTGTCAGATGCCTACCTACTGAACAGTGCTATCACACTTAATTTCATAAGCATTAAAAAGAAAATGACAGTTACATGAAAAAGGAAAATAAGACAAATTTGGTCAAGTAGATCAGCTTGTCATTAGCAGAGTTGTGTCCTGCATTAAGAATTAAAAAAGTGAGAGTAAACTCATTGTTTCATGAACAATCATAAAATACATAGTTTTCCTGTAAGCATTATTTCATGCTGTGTAAGAAGCATTTTCTTGTGATAATTAACTCCTGTATAGGATAGGGTGATAAGAAAATTGAGGGCCAGGAAAGAAGCATAGGGGAGCTGGACTGAAGAGATAAACAGAGTTCAACAACACCCTAAAAATCACTGAGTAACAACTACAAAGCACAGGTGTCCTGCACAGAGCACTCTGTGTGTGTGTGTGTGCATGTATAATCACACATATCTATCATATTGTTTTCCTTAAATTTCTCTTTAAAACTGTATTTATAAGAGGGAAGAAGGACTCTTTCTATCATGTACACTGGATAATGCCACGATTTGCCACTATTGACCAGATTCCTTCTTTAATTTAGCCACGGTTTAGGTCATAGTTGGTGTAATGGAATTTTCAGTAATTATTTTGGATGTTCTGTCACTAGTTGTAGAGAAAAAAAAAATCTTGATAATACACTGGTATTTAGAGAAAATTGAGAAAAATCTGTTCTGGTACATTTTCACCAAAAGGTCCTGTTCAAATGCTGCCACATTCGAACTCTACTTGGGGGTGTTTTGTTTGGTTTTTGGGTTTGGGTTTTTTTCTTTTTTGAAGCTGTACTAGTATTTGCTACTTTGACAAAAAAAAAAAATTATTTGTTTTTCCTGTCTCTCCTCAGGAAGCAGATAAAAATAAACACCCCACTAGTCAGTATAGCCTCCGTGAAAATTTATAAGCTTCACTGGCGGGAGGAATGAAGCTATGAAGCAAATTCATTGACCTGACACAAATATTGGTTATTAACTAAAATAAATATATCAGAATTCTTTTTTTGAATAGACAGAAAAAGCAGCTGTTTGCCTGTGCAGATCTTAAAATCTTCCCATAGCAGTCAGTTGAGCACGTAAAAATCTGCTGTGCTTCAGCTGCTCCATGCTATCTGCCTGCATTCTTCCACTGCAGAAATAAAAGGTTTCTTCATCCCCCCCACTTAGAGACAGAAATAAACCCATTTATCCAAAGACATAATACAAGTAATTGTTTCAGATCAGACTGTAAACCTTCCTTAGCACCAAGCAGGGAAGAACATAAAATCCACAGGGTTTACTTGCCCACGGTATAGTGGTGGATTATGCACAGACCTTTAATTAAAAAGACTTTTCTCTGGGTAGAATTTAATAATTGGCTAATTTTACTGTAAAAGAATCTCCATGTGTAAGCAAAAATATAATTTGTTTCCTTACCTTGGATTTAAAGGACATCATAAAAGAAGGCACCAAGAGAATAAAGCACTTGAAGCCCATGAAGAGGAATTTCAGAATAAAGTCCGTGACTCCCACAATCCAAAGTACCTCCCAGAAGTTCATCAAATCCACAGTAGGGTTTAAGAAGATTAAGCTACAAAAAGAAGTATCAGAAGTTACTGGAGCACCCTGTTTGGAGGAAAGCATTATGAGAGATTATCATTGACAGGCTTAATGAAAAAGGAAACTTGTTTTACACAGAGGAAAAATATTTTCTAAGAAAATGAAAGAGAAACCAATGCCACAATTAATGAGAAACAGCAGCAGCCCAGATAAAACACTCCCAGTTAGTATTTGAGTATTTTGTATGTGAGTAGAATTTTTCCTCTGCTTACCTGTAATACAGTGACTGAGAATGAAAGGTGTAATACAAGAGGAGAGATGAACCAGTTAGGTATACTAGTAACCAAGCACATTGCAACTTGGAGCACCGTTCCTGTAAGGTAATTTTAAAGACATAATATATTATAGCCCTTATCTCTATATCAGTGTCTTAAATACATCTCTAAAACACTAAGTCTGTTGCACCTGAACAATTTCAGTACTAGAGGATTTTATCTTGGTGATTTCAGGTCAAATGAAACAGAAGAACTCAATGGTAAGTAAATCAGTCATTTTAATGTTTTCAACATAATAATTGCTATGCATATCAAGGGGTTTTTTTCTAAAAACAAAACCAAACCCCACCTCACTGAAGAAGCACCAATTTTTCCTTTAGGAGTGCACAGACAGCTGAAAGTTTAAACTGTCACCTGCTATTTGATTCAACAGTTCTTCCATAAATTGAAAAAGCTTTTATCAGTTGAGGTGATTTCAGTATTCAAAGAGGGAAGGGTGAGGAAGATTTTTTTTTTGAATTTTGCAAACCTTAGTTATCTGAAAAGCTCTACACTGTACAGAAGCATTAAGCCTTTACTTCCTTCTTGATACCTTGACATGTAATATTAATCAGTAAATAAACCAGCGTTTCTATTTGCATTCCTTTCAAAAATTGATGGATAAAGGTCTTGGTTAACTTAGAGAATTTTGTTGCGTAGGGTAATACTTACTCTTAAAAAAACCTGATTTACTATGCTTTTGTTTGCATACATATAAGTTGTTAGCAGCCCAATTCCAAGGGAAATGCCTATTAGGAAAAAAGGGTCAGTTATAAACAAGAAACTAAACAAAACCCCAAACTGAATTAAAAAAAAAAAACCAGCCACTTCAAATATGTCTTTGTAATTACAATTAATAGCTGAGACTATGAAGCCAGAATAATTAAGCACATCATACATATGCCAGCAAAGGAAACAGAAGCCACTGAAATGTAGTTTAGTAAATCTCTTTTTGATGAATAAAGCAAATAAAAATAAAGCTAAAAATAAACTGACTTATATTTCAGGCATGGTTATTAGTAGACGTCTTTGGGGGAAGGGTCTGTTTCCCTCAGACCTTATTTTGTTATACTCTACCAATTATATGCTGCGAGATCAATTTGACACACAGAATCAAGATATACGGCAGACTTTTGTGCAGCCACTGGAGGAGGTATCTGAGCTCTGAGAGGGAGCTGCTGCTGTGCTCTTCTGAGTCTGGAGTGGAATCATCAAGCCCCCCTGCTTCACTGTGGGCATGTCCATGAGAGCGACTCTGGGAACTCGGCCTTGAGTGCCGGGAACTCGCAGTGTCTCTGGCTTCTCCCACGGCAGAGTTCAGCTGGACGCGAACGTCTCCGCCGTGGTGGCATGAACTCTCGCCCGAGAGCCTCGCTGCATGGGTGCTCTGAGAAGATGGAGAGTCACCACCACTCCCTTGGATGTTGAGGAGGTGACTGCAGTTTGGTTGCATGGTGGGGGTTTTTTTCTGGTCCAGATTCTTGCTGTTTTGTCTCCTAGAGTGGAATATTAGAAGTTACAGCTGAAGGAAGAAATAACTAGTCCTGGGAGGCAAACACCCCAACAAAAAACCCAACACAAGAATACAACAAATTGTACTGAGTGACTGTGAGCAGGAAGTAAAGATTCTCTTAGAGATACTTTCTGTGTGCCATATTAAATGACTTCCTTTCATTCACCTGCAGATTTTCTGACAACCTGAGCCAGGCTGCCTTAGTAAAATCTAGAGTTGCTTTGGTGCAAATCAGAACAGCAAAAGCTACTGCACAGGAGACCTGCACTAGCTGGTACAGAAGGGCTCTTGGAACTGCTGCCTAACTTCATAAAAATAGCAAGAAGAGTAGGCCAAAGAAGTAGCAAACAACGATGGGAAGGAAGCAAAGGGTACCTTTACATGCATCCATAAAATGGTAAGTGTTCAGAGACAAGTCTTGTCAAAAGCCAGTGCACTCTCAAAATTCAGGGCTGTTACAAGATTATCCTGGCTGGGTACGTGAGGAGAACCAGGTTAGTCCATTTTGTAAGAGGCATTTAAAGGAGCCTGGTCCTTTGTGGTCCAGGCAAAAAAAGAAATTAAACCAATGAGCAGTAATCTAATTGTGAGACCACCCAAATGAGGTTTTATTTCTGTCTGCTGACATGTTTCTGTTGTCTTCCAGGGCAGTTTTTCAGTTGTGTCTCAGCCTTTACATTGGTCAGACAGTATTAAACCTGCTTGTCTAGACTGGTGTAACACCAAGAGTAATGATTTTGGAGAATGCTTAGAAGATGGATTTGGCACAATACTTGTCTCTGTCAAATATTACTGAAACATTGGGAATTTTATCATCCTTTTTCAATAATTTAAACTCTCCTGGATTCCTCTCTGATTTCCCCCCCCCCCCAAAGCTTATAAACACAGCTAGTTTCACTGAGGATACAAAAAGGTTAAAGCAAATTTGGTTTTACACTGCAACTCGTTCTTAATATATTTGCACAAAACTAGAATTCTCTGGCCTTTAAAAACAGAGATTAGAAGAGCAAGTTGCATCATCTTAGACAATATCTCCATAGGGGAACTTACTACCATTTAGAAATGCTGCTGGTGCTACCCATGTGTTTTTGCTGGCCAAAGATTACAGCATACTAAATCCAGCCACAATTCATGTTCTGTGATTTTTTTACACACATGAATAAAGCAAAGAAACTAGAGACAGTATTGACTTGCAGAAGCCGTGTTACTGGGTGCCTGCAGCATCGGGCCACGAAATGCTGCTTTTAAAAGTGAGGGCGGGGGGGATAAATTTAAAAAAATCATCTCATTAGCTCTCTTTATTTGGTAGTTTGGAGCCTTCTGCAGAAGTTGGGTGTTCTAAAAGAAGGGAGCGATGCCATCGTTGAAGCGATGCGGGTCTCTCCGCCCAACAAACTTCCAGGTTCATCAAACGCGCTTTCAAAGCCTGAGTATCCCGACGGCTCCCGGGACCTCAAACACCTGATCCGGCCTTTGGGGAGGGCTCTTCTCCTCGAACATTCCCCAGCTCTTCCTGGCCGCAGCCTCCCACCACGCTTGGCGGAGCCGCTCTGGGGCCGCCGCTCGCTGCCGCCGCGGCCTCGCCCGCGCCCCTCACCCGTGGCTGTGGCGGCGCGTCCTCGCTTCCCGGCCCCGCTCAGGGGCAGCGGCCGCCAGCAGCCCCTTCTCCCGCCCTCCCCTCCCCTCCCCGCGCAGCCGCGGCCCCGCGGCGGTACCTCATCAGGCGGCCGGCGCCTCCCGCCCCGCGACGCCGCACAGCCCGCCCGCCGCCGCCATCGCCGCGGCACGGGACGAGTGGGGGGGGAAAGGGCGCGGCGGGGGAGGAAGAGGAGGAGCCGGGAGGAGGAGGAGGAGGAAGGCCCCAAGCCGGGAGTTGCTTTGGCAACAGAGTGCAGTGGCTCGTCGAGGCTTTCCCGGCGTCGGGGGAGGATGCGGGCGCGTGAGGCGCTGGGGAGGGCTCGCCTCAGCCTGAGCGCCGGGCACAGCCTGTGTTCCGAGCCCACCGAACGGGAGCCGGCGGAAACGGTTCCTGTTGTGTTTTAGTTAAAGCCTCGGTTAAAGTTAATCCGGCAAGACAATAATAACAAAGGAAATTAAGAAATAGCTATGTAAATATATAGAGATGCTGCGGTGTCATCGCTTCTCAGGGGCGATTAGTGCTCAGCACAGGGAAGTCCTGCTGTCTGGAAATTGGCTTTGCCTCCTAGGAAACCTGAGGAAAATGCTGCCCTAGTTAATGCTGCTGCAGCTCTTAGCTCGATATTAAATAGATTCATGGTTTTCTTTCGAAATATGCTCTCGTACAAATCAGTTTCCATCCAGAAATGGCATCTGTTTTCCTTGGCTTGGGCATTCTTCTAAAAGAAAATAGTTACACAGCTCACACAGAAACCAGTGCCTAATATCTGAGCAGTTTTGAACGTGAGTCCTTTGTTGAGTTAAAACAGCAATACTGTTTTCATTGAAAATTTTAAATACAGAAATGCTGTGGGGTTAGTAACCCTGGGTGAGGTAAAGGACTGGCCCTTAAGCATCGACTCTCATGAGGTGGAGAACAAAGCATTTAGAAGAAGGAAATAACTTGGCATTTAGTACCGCATATCACCTAACCATAAACCTTCTCTTTTATACTTGAGGAAGAAGATGAAAACAGTGGACATACCTCTGTTTCTGTTGGAGGTAGGTTTTAAGGAGTCATCTGCAGCAGTTTGCTCAGTTTATATGATGTTTTTGGAATCTGTAGCTAGAATTTCTTGAGTGAAAACTTCAGGCCTCTGCATTTTGCTTGGGCAGTGGCAGATGTATTGGAAGAAACCTGTGCTAACAGATATACTTAACTATTAAACCCACAAGTTCACTATTTCAGGAGGCCCTCTGAACTCAGAAATCTTTCTAATCTGTATAGTCCTTCTGTGTCATTATCTCAATACTGTTCAATAGCAGCACCAATTGCAGAATTCAGACACTCGTCTGAAAGAACTCTAAGAATTATGGGGCTACAATCCTCACCCTTCCAAGGATAACAGAAAACTGGTGCATTTGATTTATGCTGTGCCAGATTGTTCACTGTCTTACTCTTTGCTCAGTTAGTCATTCACAGAGTGTTTAGATTATGAAGGACAATGTGAAAAATCTTAATTTGAGTCTCAAATCAGGAAAAGCAATTATAAATCTTTTCTTTTTAAGTAGTATTTTACATTCAGAAATTATGCATGCCTTCTGTACAGTGCTTGGGAGTGGATAAATATAAAAGCCTCATTCAGCTGTTTCTTTTTTGTAATTATAAAATGCATTAAAGTACAAATGTAGTTTTAAATCAAAATTATTCTCAGACTTTCTCATGCACTGAAAACTGGAATTTATGGCAGCTTATTAATTGATAATGTTTGCTCCTGCAGGTCACTTGCTGATTTATCTCCAATTCACAGCTCATTAGAAGGTATGTAACTCTTCGGTGATGTTGTTATTTAACAGGTATGTTTTCCTGGTGCTATTAATGACCTCTGGATTGAATAACTCCTGACACAATAAAGATTTCAGTATTAACATGAGTATTGCACACATGTAATACCTAGTAAAAAATTTACCAATCTGTATGTTGGACTCTCCTCCTTGATGGCCATAAATTTAATATACACAATTGTGTTGGTGTCCAGCCATATTTTTGGATATATATACACACTCAGATCAGAAATATCACAGTCGTTCTCCTCCTCCTGGATATAGGTGATACCTCCTTAATTGATGCTATCAGCAGATTTCTTCAGCATATTCCTGCTTTTCCTGTGGTTGTTAAATGCATGAGACAATACTTGCAACAAACATTGGTCCTTGTGGAACTCTGCCAGTGATGTCCAGGCAGCACAACACTTACCTTTCCAACAGTTACTCCCTACTAAACGTTGCTGAGAGCTAGGTCTGTACCTAGAAATACTAGAAGAAAATATTTTGTATCCTAGTCCTAATTCTGAAGGAGCTCTGCTGAAGTCTTCCTGCGTAGAGCGGATTAAGGGATTGCAATCTTCATCTCTTGTCCCTCATAGTGAACTGTAATATGACTGGTTTTTGTCAGAAGGTGTGGAAAGAACCAGTCCTCTAAAATTAGATAGTGTACAGCTTTGGTGAAATTTAAAGCAACTGATCTGAGATACATGGGAAAGAATTGTAGTTAATGATATGATAAAAAATTGTTTTCTTGCAAGAGTCTGTAAAATAGCAGAATGTCCTGAATATTCAAAGGCTTTATTGGTTGTCCTCATTATACACAAAATGTTGCTTGAGTGTGGAAGAGTTTTTCAAAATTAAGATGGTTTAGTTTAAATTGTTTGAAAGATGTGAAAGTCTTGCCAAGAGGTTTAGATGACCTTTAAAATTTGAATGCTTCCTGAGCTTTGAATGCTTAATCTTTTTAAAACTAGCTCCTGCAATTACACAACCTTTGCTGTAGTTTGAGCTTTTGAGCAGAAGACAGCTGCTGCGCTCCCATACTTAAGGCACTGAAAAAACGATTCTATGATTCTGATAGAGAGCAAGTTTGAAAAGTCATCGCTAGAGTGGTGGCAGAGGAGCCTGGATTTCATGAACTCTCATCATGTGAGCTTTGTCAAGCAGACTCGCAAAAAATTGGAACCAGATATTTTTATAAGGCAATGACATCATCTTTTTCCCCAAGGTTTCCAGAAACCTTATTAGCTCTCTGTATACGGCAGTGTGCTCATTTCTGTTAAGTCATTCTAAGCTGAGTAGTTCTACTGAAATGGTGTCATAGCATTGTATTGAAACTGGTGAATTAGATCCTAGGGTCTTGGGGTTTGTGTATAGATGGCGCCCTGAATGAAAATGAGATAGTGGAGCTGCAAAGAGCAGTTGTAATTTTTGGTCTCTGCACAGGAGGGTGCTCAGCCTCTGTCTTTATGCACAAGAAGGAGCAAGTGATTCCCATGGTCATTAGGATGAAGTAGAGAAGCTGTTTTCTGAACTGGTCTTTTCTTGTAGTAGCATTGAAGGATTTGTTAAATACATTTACTCAAAAATAGTAAAAAAATTCAAAGAATTTTAGATGATGCATGTGTTAATTGCTGTTGTAAGACCATTACAAAGGTATTTAGGTCACAAGATGTACTGTAATGATCATCCACTGTATAATACCTTGGTATCCTTCAATGGCTGTGCTTAAAGGTGACAGGATTTTCAGTAGAATCTTTTACATTTCTCACAATTGTTTTTTGTTTGTTTGGGGTTTTTTTCCTGATCCAATGTGTTAATCTGAATGGGTGAATCTTTGTGTGCATGGTTGTATTGAATAATTACTTCTCATGGATGTAAAACCTACTTTGAGTGGATTTGCTAGGAAAGGGTAGATAGTTTTGCTAATCTATATTCCATCTGTAATACCTGCTTCTAGTTATAGCCTTAATTATTCTTTATTTTCCCTGGGAAACAGTAATATATTCTAACATAACTCATAAAATGGAGATGTCCAAAATTTATATAAGTTTACTAATGTAGGGTAGTTTGTCTTTTATAGTAGGAAAGGGTGGGGGAGGCTTCAGTGTTACATGGCCAGTTGGAGCAAACACTGATTTACTGAAGCTGATTCCGTTTGTACTTCAGGCTGAGATGTTGCTGCCTAACTGGGTAAGCAGCCTTTAACTCACAAAAGAAAAAAAAAAGTCTACTTTTAGTTATTATTTGTAGTAATTCCTTCTCATTATTAAGATTGTCTACTATAAAACATTTTATTTGACTTAGTATAACCTGAACAAGTGCTGAGGTGCAGAGTCTTCTGGCATTAATTACATGTGTAAGAAATTACATGTGCAAGAAAAATTTTGGCTTATGAGTGACTGAAAATGTACTGGGTCTGTGTTTACCTTTTTAGAGCTCAGTTAATCAGAGGCCTTGGATGTTGTTATCTGGTCAGATTTTAGTAAGCAAGTTAACACATTCTGTCTGAAAGCAGTTTGTTAAACATTTGTCTTGTATAAGATGAAAATATTCTATCCCTCTTAATCTATATCCATTTCAGTTGCTAAGGAAAAAAGGTTACAAGTTGTTTTTAAAAAGCATTACCATTGTAGACACATTTCCAGCTATTTCCTTTCAGAACATTCAGAATAACTATAAACACAGAAATATATTGGGCAGCGTCTTGCTTGTCCTGTGAACGGGGTTAGTCCTATTAACGTCAGCACGTAAATATTTGCTTCACTCAGTCAATATTTACCTCACTGGTCAATAAAACTTGTTTTGCACTCACAAAGTTAATATTTATTTACTGTTTTTAGTTTGGTGACAGTATGTAAAGTTCTCCATTTCTATTGATATGGAAGTCTTTTCTACTTTTCTAACAAAAAAGATTTGGTATTAACAGATGTATGTTAGTTTATTAGGAAGCCTTATCCACAAGTAAGACCATGTTCAGCATGTAATGAGATTATCCAGATTATGCCTGTAACATTTTACAAGTATGAGGAGGATTTAAAATAATGGCAGGGAGGGGGGGAAATGGTTATATTACCCAATTGAAAAATAATTGTATAAGACTGTAAAAGGTGTGCCAGTCAAGTACTCTGGGAAAGGAAAATGTGCCATTTTTTGTTAAATGATGATTTAGTTGTTTTTTATTTGTTTTCGTTTGGTTTCTTTAATGTTCCTTGGATAAGATACAATAATTAGACTGAAGAAGGTTCTCAGAAACAAGTAGATTTTTGGCTTATAGAAATGTTATTGGGAGTTGACTTTGAATAAATCACCAGCATATCTTAAGGAGATGCTGATCATCTAGATCCAGTCCATAATTTCTTGCATATCCCAGTTTCCCATGAAAAAGCCACAGAACCCTACTGTGGGTTCTGGTTTTTGTGATGTGTTTTTCAAGGGGTTTAGGATTTTTTATATAATGTTGGCATTTTGGAAATTTGTACTTTGTGATCAAATATATTGAAAGAATGAAAAGGAACAGGGTAAAACAATCCCCACTTTAAAAGTAATCTTTTGTAGTTTGCATCATGCTATTGCTTTCATCTTTACTTCTCTTCGTATTTTTAATTTATCTTGAGAAGTGTTTTTGAAGATTCTCATCTGATAGTAGGTGAGTACTGCCTGGATCCTTACTTTGGAAATCCTGTACTGTGTTCAGATGCTCAGCTAGAGTCCTTGCTCAGATCCTGTTTAGAGGTCTAATAAAAATCAGCACTGGATCCTTTTGGAAGCTCAAGAACCCACAGTTTTGCTCCTTGTCATAAATATTCTCCAATATTGTGATGAAATTGCAGTTATTTCTGTACCAATTCTTATTGATCATCACTAAATGGAAGTTTTTTCTATGCTTCCTTCATTTCCTTCCTTGCCCATGCCAACTTTCTGGGGTCTCTTATTAAAGAGAGTGCATAAATCCTTCCTTGTTAACACATTGGTATTCTATTTATGTTTAGATTAATGCATGTTAATATTTTTTCTTACTAATATACTGTACAAGCAATATGTTGCTGTTAAAATTGACTAATAGCCTAAAGAGAATTGATTTGGTTTAACTAAAACTCAAAGCTATTTATTGCAAGTGTATTACAAATCAGTAGAGATGACTGCTGTAATGCAAAATGTAACACTAAAAGATTTTTCCCAACCCTGGGAAGCCAACATATTCTTCTAGTTTTGATTTATAATAATAAGAGACTCAAGCATTAATAACTGTAAAAATGGCATTAGGATAAACTTCCCAGCTCCCTGGGGACTAGATCCCCCTCTTCTGTGTGTTGGTGGGGAAACCTACTGCTAGATTAGAGTCAAAGCAGGCGTAGCCTGCTGAATAGGATTTTCATGGGCCAGACCTGCTTACAGTTGTCTGGCATAGCATATTTGAGGAGGCTGCTTGAAAAACATGCTGAATGAAGGTGCTAAACCTGGTCTTTCAAATGAATAAACAAACAAAGAAATAAAAAGCCTGACAGGCTTTTAATTAAAGTAATCCATTCAGAAAAGGAACATTTATTAGTGAAGATATTGGATGTGGATTTTGAAATGTAAGTAGGGAGGGGGTGTAATTATTTTTATATAACTTCATTGTATTCATTCACTTCAAATTCATTTCTCTAACACAAGTTTCTAGCCATGTCTAACTACTTTCTGTTACAAAGCAATCACTGTAGAATCTCCGTGACCACTAGAGTTTATAGAAGTGGCAGAAACAATGCCCATCATGATTTTTAAGGGAGGTTATGAATCAGAGGCAAGGATATATAACTTTTCCCGAAATTTGTGAGAATCATAGGTAAAACTGATCATGCAAAGAACAAGTAAACCGTTTGGAGATACGTTTGCAGCAGTTTCCCCAAGAGTTTCTCTGCTGTAATATTTAGGACACAGTCCTGTGAATGTATGTGATTAGCATACATAAGTGAGTAGTCTCCTTTGAATCAAGGGGCTCCTTGTTTATGAAGTTACTTGCATGAGTTTGTACAATCAAGGCCCTTGGTACCTCAACATTAGATAAAAATATTTGCTTTGCCATTAGGAAATCCTTCTGCTTATGCCCACATGAAGTCTGCTGTTTTCTGATTTAATTAATAAAAATGGTTTAGCTGGATAAGACATAATGATATTTGTGTAGTTTGTGGAATTATGGCTGTTCATTGCAGAATTTGTCAGGATATGTAGCACACACAAACGTGTGTCTGATTCTTATCATGCTTGCCCTTGTTGAAATCAGTAATAGACATTCTGTTGACTTTAACAGCAACATGCATTTCCAGACGTTCTTGAGGCTGGTATTCTGTAGTAGCAATGTAGCTCATGAAAACTGAAATATTACTAACTGGATTATGCAAAATGCAGAATTACTTGTTTCTGGATATCCTGTACCTCTGTTTACCACGAAATCCGGTGTAGACTTCAACAGCTTAGTGAAGAGACAGCACATTTCTGGAGTAGTGTGTATGAAACCAGCCCTATTTAAACAATAGTTCTTCACATTTCTCCATGCTTAACCATGCAAATGTTTCAGCTGCAAAAATTGGGATGCAGATGTTAATTCAGAAGGCAAAGGTTTCTGGAGTAAAGTCAGAGTGCTCCTCCTCCTAATCTGAAAATTACTTTTTTTAGAAAACAAGCAGAAACTTAGCCAGTTCAGTTCAGAGTCAGCACAGTACTCAATGCTCATGTGATTTAAGAGGAAATGCACAGATGACCTTTAGATCCTTATAGTTCACTAGTCTGGAGAAGAAATAAATGTGCATTTCTTATGTGTATCATAGTTGGCTGTGTGCTTATTTTTCAGTGGCTTAGTTATAAGTGGATATGTGATAGTACGACTTATTCAACTTTCAACCTGCTAGAGGCTTTGTCTGCAGCATATGGTTAAGAGATAGTGCCATCTACTTGGTGTCTGGCCAAAGGAGATAACACTGTTGTTTGTTAAGCAAGACACATTTGTTATCTTCCTGTAATGTACACTTTTCTTGCAGTGGCATACTTAAAACCAGTTCTGCGTAGGCAGAGAAAATTCAGTATCTTTCCACGTAGGTCGTGATACAAAACTAGTGTCTTTTTGCAAGGATTTCCAATTCTATCCCTTAAAGTGGTGCTTTTATGATTTATACAGTTGAAGTGAGGGTGAGGCTATTTAATTCGTTTTATCTTATGGTCTAAGTCTTCAGTTGAACTAAAGTCTCTGAACTGAATCACAGCATACTCTAATCCCTCAAACTCTCATATAAAACATCTGTTTATGATAATGATTATCTTAATTTTAGAGTGAATTCTAGCAGTCTTAATACTTTTCTTCATTAATAGAAATAATTAATGGAGGACTACTTACAAGAGTACTTACCACTTAACTAAGAACTGCTTATTAAGTAGGATGCCGGTAGAGAAATACTAGAATTCAAATTAGACTCATATGTAACTTCTTTCAGTGATTCTGTCATGCTGTAAGCTTGCATGAGTAGAAGTCTGCCATTGCCATCCCTGTTTTCAGTAGAAAGTTACTGCCTTGTCCATCAGTTTCAGACAGGTCTCGGAATGCTCATAAATCAAAAATACTAACAAAAAGTTTGCTGTACCATTCAGACTCCAGCAAGTTAACAGACTTTCTACTGATGTAGTAGCTGAAGCACTGAATTACAAGTTAAAAATTGCAGGACTTGATTGTCTGAAGTTAGATGAGAAACCCATCTAAATAAAAAGCATTTTTGAGTGATGTAGAAAGCTGTAGTAACAGGGAGGCCTGAGTGGTTTTGGTGAAAAACAAGCTTCCTCGTATGTGTAAATAAGGATCTGGATGTGTAACTTTAGGCATTCCAGTTTGAAAAGTTTGGTCTACCACTCTGTAATTTCTGCTTTTGATGCTGTTCGTCACACCATGCTGCTTGGGGGGGGCGGCGTGTGTTGGTTTTGAAATCATTACAGTTAGAATTTTCACAGTAGCTTCCTAGAGGAGACAAATGGAGATGTCAACTGTGTGAGCAGGGATTGAGGACAAGGAACAATGTGGTTGAATATATACAAACCAATGAGAGATTCTCTTCAGCTCAGTGATAAGGGAAGAAGTAGAGAACAGCAGCAATGGGGACAAGGGCACAGATGCAGGTAAATTAACCTCTAAATTAAAGCATGTCATAGCACTGTTAGGACTGACTGTTAGGTATGCCCAAAACTTTTGTGCTTGTATGTGGAATTGTGCATATATACTTTTCCAAAATTTGCAGTTATGCATCCCATCTTCCAGAATTTCTCTGTGCAGAGGATGTTTCTTTGTGCCTCCTGTCAGAAAGGCCCTGCAGAATGTATTTTGCACAGTTTTCAGTGAGGCCAACATTGAGTTCAGTGCTTATGGAAAAATAACAAATTTAAGGCTTGAAGAAGAGTTGGCATGTTTGTTTAAATTTCTTGAATGTGCCACAGTGATAACAGCAGCTGAACAGCGTTTGTCCTGTGTGCATTAGAACATTGTTTTTTCTTTTACTGTATGAGAAAATATGAACTACTACAACAAAATAGTATCTGTGAATCTTGCCCAGAGCCACTCAGATATCCATTTTATGCTACATTGAGAGAAAGACAGGAGAGCAGATAAAAGACTTCAAAAAGATTAAGCAATGAAATTGTGGTCAACAGAAATGTCTTGTATTTTTCGTTGTTGTATTCTGATATGGTAATTGTTTTGTATCATGCATAATTGTCACAGTGCTAAAATATAACTGTGAAATGCATTTGAATCTTTATACAGGTCTTGTAGTTGTCTACAAACAGAACTATTTGTCTGTGACTAGTTGACAGGCGCACATAATTCATGTCTCAGTAAGCTGAACTTAATTCTGTTGAACTTAAACCAAGTTAACTATTTTTCAGCCTCCAATGCTGCAGTGAAAGTCTGGTTTGCTTGCAGATAGAGCCTGGCGCGGTAGATTTAGTACAGCTGCAATATTAACATTCAAAACTCCCATGCTGCACAGTTTTCCCACATGCTACATAAAAATGCTGTACAGTTGCTCTCTCCAAGGCTTCTCTATTAGGACATTAACTTACTGTATGCCTCCACCGTGGTTAATGTTTTCATTTATAGATTATAACAGTTTTACACACTCACCCAAATTACCATTTACTACAAAAGAAGTGTGATAAAATCATAATTTTACCCAACATTGGCTTAACATTAATTTTCAAACTGTGAAAGTTAATGGAAAATAAATCTGGGAGGGGATTGGTGAAATGAAAGATGCAGAATAACAGAATAAATGTGTTGCTAGAGAATAACTTGTGCTTATATATCCTTAACTAGTTATTAGAAAATATAATGGAGAAAGTGTCTGCAATTATAAAGGAAGCAGCATGATGTCACATACATTGTAATAGTAGGAAGTGGGGAAAATGCTCAAGAATCTGGGTCATTGCTTTTATTGTCTCCTATCACAATGCTGAGTTTTGTCAATTCATTTCCAGAAAGGCAACTTTTCTGTGGTGTTGGTGTTTTTTAAGCAAGGTGTAATGGCTTCAGAATGTACCAGTGAGTTTTTGAAGGTAGGTTTGCAAGTTTTGCTTCAAAAGGTCACAGGAGCAAGTGTGGATTTCTTTGAAGGCCAGAACTGATGGTTTGATCAGGGTAGAACCCTGATGATTTGACTGTTGTTGAATTTGTAGTTAAGAACAAATTGGACCAAAGCAAATTTCAGTCTTCAGTCTTTCATTTTGCTCATACATGATAGGACTATGTGCTTTCACAGTTGTGCAGCAATCAGCCTCTACATCATTTATTCCTTAAAGGCAATGACTAGCTTCAGTGCCCATTTACTTTTACCAAACTTGAGAGTAGTCCATGACACTGAAGAAGACTGTTGAATTCATGCTTCCAGTTGAACTGCTCGTCTGCAAGATGTGCATTTTACAGACTGAGTTTCATTCAGGAAGATTTTTGGAAATGGAAATAATTTGTTTTATGGAGTAGGTGGATTTTAGAGCCATGTGATAGGTAAATTGTAAAGCCTCCTCTGTTTCTTTTCATGTTAAAAGAAGTTTTGTTATTTTTGTCTTCTAAGGAAATCCTTCCTAACTTTTATTTTACCAAGGGTCCTTTTTTTGGAACTGTATCAAGTTTTCGCTTCAGGTTTGGAAATCATTCCTGTCCCTTTTGTTTAGCCTCTAAGTGGTCTCTCCCCTCCAGAAAAATCTCAGCTTTGATTTCTTACAAGGAGGGCAGCAAAAGACAGGGAGCAGTGCAAAATTCTTGAGTTGGCAGTGGAAGACAAGGAGCAGTGCAAAATCCTTGCTGGTGCTGCTCTGGCACTTCCCGAGGGGTGTAGAGGAAATAGTGTCAACATTCTTCATAAAGCAGAGAAAATAGGTGCAGGCAAATATTTTAAATTGAACTATAATGAAATTATTGTTTATGGCCCAGCTTCTACCTTACATCCAGAATCTGTCATTTAGGTGATTGGGCCAGCAGGTGGCAAATATAATTGAATTCAAGAAAATAAATGAGGAAGTAGGCTGGGGATTGTTTGCTAAAAAGAAGACATCTACTTTACTAATTAGGAGGATTTATAGGACGCTGTACTTAAAAATAGATGATTATTGATAGTTCATCTTAATCATGAAGGTTACCTTATAGTTCCAGTTTCCTGCAACCAGCATTACCACAGCAGTTGGAATTGTGATCACAACGTGTGTAGGGAGGTGAACTTCGCGTTAATCCACCTAATGTGGACATCAGTGTCTCAGAAGCCAAGGGCAGGGGTTGTAGGCTGTGCTCTGAGCTGTCTTGCTGCTGGTTTTGAGAGCTGCATCTTGAATACCTGCATGCATTGGATTGTACTTCTTACTGCAATGTAGGCATAGGTGTAGAACAGAAAGAATTGTATCCTGTTCTGCACTAGCAATAATCAGGAACAACAGACTGGCTGCAGAAGATGCTGTTACTGTTACTGTCATTGGGAAGGCTGCACAGAAACAATATTATTAATTTAGAGAGGAGACAGCAAAAGATACACTGTGTTACATCTGTCTTTGAATTAGGCAGAAAGAGCAGTTGGAATTCTTTTTTAGTGTAAGAGAGAGTAAAAATCACAGGACTATAGAAATCTAAGATGGAGATAGCTTTTGAAATCCTCCTGTATCTAAGTAGTGATCTGAAGGTATTTTTATGGAAATCATAAGTAGATAGCAAACTAAAATGCTTGTCAGTGGAGACTGCTGAAGTGGAAGTTAAATCAATCTCTATTTTTTTAAGGAAGTAGTGGTGATAACTCTGGCATTTAGGTCAATATCATCACTCATTAAAGTTGTTTTACTTTTCAAAGCTGTCCCATTTACTCATCATGCCAGCCATGGAAGAATTACACATTTGCCTGTGCCCTTATTTAATTCATTTCACTGTGCCGCACTTTGAAATAATGAGTTTATCAGGAAAAGAGAGTTGTTTTGTTGTAAGCAGAGAACTCAAGCAGAACTATTCCTCACAAAAACTAACAAACATCCAGAGTGAATTACCTGAAGGAGGCTGCAGCTGAGATTGTAAATATTATTTTGAGAGACTTACATTTCCTTCTGAAAGGAAAGAACATCATTCCCTTTCTACGTTTTCCAAATATACCTTAATAACAAAAAACCTGGAAGGTGAATTTGGCTCATGAGATTTTTTGCTATTTCATGTCTAACATTCATTTTGGAGATACAGCGGTTGCATCAAGCCAAGGCTAGTTTAATGTGCTTGATAAAATGAAGTTGATACACAAGGATCTAGTCCATACTGTTCTGTCACATAATAATTCTGTTACTTTGTCTGAATGTTTTTCAACCAATTGAATAAATTAACAGGAAAGAAATGAAAGTTTCAAAGTAAATATTTTGACATTTATTCTCACACATTCAGTTTTTCTGTGGTCGTTCTTTATTCATTTGGTATTTCAGAGGGTTATGATATGTTGCTTATGCCCAGCAACAAATAAAGTAATATATGAGGACTGTGAAAGCCATGAACTTCAGTGTTGTGGCAAATGCTCATTAGGAGCTATGGAATAAGGGAGTTCTTTAATATAGAAAACTTGCACTTTGCATTTGACAGAGCTTTGCTGAGCAGGGGCTTATAAGACCCCAGGAGACAGGATCACTATGTGTCATTACATATATCACATTTTACAAGGGCATGTAGTGAGAAGACAGGGGGTAATAGCTTCAAACTGAAAGATAATAGATTTGGATTAGATGTAATGAAGAAGTTCTTCCTTGTGAGGATGCTGAGGCACTGTCACAGGTTGCCCAGAAAGGTTGTGGCTGCCCCATCCCTGGTAGTGTTCAAGGGTCCTACAAATTAAAGCCTCCTAGTGTAGCAAAACCACATTCTCTTTGTTGTTGTTTCACATTGTGTACCCATGAAGGGTCCTTCTGTGTATAGTTCTAAAGGAATAATTATACTATTTAAATATTAAACATCAAAGTTCTTTTATTGTTAAACCAATATTAAAGTAGGACAAAAATGATTTACAGTTTATGGCACTGCATTCCAGAATTGCTGGCTTTGCAGCTGATGTCCTGTTTCAGCAATATCGGCACTGCCAGGAGGCTCAGAAATGTAGATTTTAATAAAAAACTTTGAGATACACTTCAGTTAAATTATAAATTAATATTTTCTTGTGAATTTCTAAGCTGTTACAAAAAGGCAAATGGTTGCAGTTTCCTTTGAAACAACTCAAAAGCTGCTTTTCATCAGTATATGATTTCAGTATAGTGGAATTGAAAGTCGTGTGGGTTTTTTCTCACAGATTGTTATTTAGTCACTATATATTAGCTTTCATTGTTCTTTTGATATATTTAAGCTCGTAAACTTCTCACTGAATAGATTGAATTTACCGTTATGTTGTTACTTTTTATGAATAGAATAAATCAATATCAGATACATTGGTTTCTATGGAATTGTTTATTTTAAGGGATGTTTAAGCTTTACTGAAAGAAAAAGGAAGGTTTGAGGCCCAGTCCTACAGTTGAAATCTCACTCTTTGGTAACACTTTGAGATACAACTTGCCTCAACCAGCAAGTGCTATACACCTTCTCCAGAGATACAAGGCTAATAAAATTTCCTATCTTTCTTTGAAATGTAATAGATTTTGCAGATTTCCCAATATATAACATTTAAATATTTGCAAGTTGTTTTATCGCTGTAATAGAAAGATTTCATTTCATTGTTAGGGAAACATTCTGTTTTGAAAATGTCTATTACCTCCTTTTATATATATATATTGTAAAACCTCCCATAAGACATAGCCCCTCTCATTCAGAAATCACATGTTAGCAGATTAAGGAGAAATGCCTTCTAAAATGTATTGCCCAGTACTTAATATTTTTAGTCCCCATGAAACTTGAAAACATCTATTCTTCAGAGAAGTAGCTATTAAAATACACTGAAGCAGGAAGAGCTGTCTCTTAATTCAGTCTCAGAACTTTGCTTTGCAGAGGTTGGTTGAGCAGATGTGATTCCAAAAATGATGAACATTTTTTAGTTCTTTTAATTATGAGAAAATAGGAACTTATTTCACTTTAAGGCTGTAGGCCTTAAATAATCTGTGCAGATCAGAAGACTTTGTCTATGAATTTGAAGCACAGTGTGAAGAAATATAATTGTGCTTGTTTTAGTATGTAGGTATGATTTTTTTTCCTCACTTTTTTGTTTGTTTATGTTTATTATTATTAATCAGGTGAAGTTCCACACAGATAATTCCAAAAATATGGATATAAAAACTTGGGAATTCTTAGATCAGTGTAGTCACATAATAGCAGCCCAGGCTTTGTGCTTGTTGGATTTGGTGTTGCTTCTGCAGTCTTTTCCTCACCATTTATGTATGCATCTTTATTAAGTAGCTAATTACATCTGGTCAGGTTAACCTTTCTTGATGATTAGAAGTAGTACCTACCTCATCCACCAAAAAAGCTAATAATTTTGGGTGGAACATCCTGCTCTTGTTTCAATAATTATCTTTGTTTACATTCACACAGCATTAATCACTTGAACCAGACATCTTTTGCCCATAGTAGGTTTTCATATGCTGTATACGTCCCAAGTTATAAAGGAGGATACATTTCCCTTCATTCCTTTCTATGAAGAAAAGAGGAAGATTCATAAGCTACAATAAAAGCTGTATTTTCGAAGCACACAAGGAGCTGTAGTTTGTATTTAAATAACTTTTAAAAGCTCTGGGATGATCAGTCTTGTTTCCTTGGTGAAAATTCTTCAGCAGTAGCACAGCAATTATTTTCCCAGTAGAGTATTCTTCATTCTTTTCCAATTATTACTATTATTATTTGTCTGTCTTCTGTGGCCTGTTCTTTTTTTTTTTTTTTTAAAGGCTAGTGAAAGCTTCTTGGTCATTTTCCTTGTCCTTCTTCTCAGTTTGATATCTTCTGCCAACTCTTCTACCCTAAATCATCATTTTTCTCTCCTTCCTTTTCCACTTCCTTTACTCTTTTGCTCCAGAATTTATATTTTCTCCTTTTCTCCTTAATGTTCTCATTTTTTTTTTCCACAGAATTTTTGATATTTCTCTTTCCCATGTTCTTTCTTGTCAGTTTTCTTGGTATTTTGTACCTTAGCTCAGAAGGAGAGACTGAACAGGGATTTGGGCTCTGAGCTTTTTCTTAATAGCATGAAATGGATAGAAAATACCTTAAAGTCATGGGGGACAGGGTATCTCCTCATTGACCTGTGGCATGAGGATGATGCTGTTCGGCAAATTTAACTTCTCCTAAAAATTCAGGCTCTATCCTTCCAGCTGGAAACAAGACAATATAATGGGTTGTTACAATCTGTTAAAATTTGAGACCGAGGAGGGGGAATAGGCTGAAGTTACTCTATGAATTGTTCCGTTCTTTGTGGGAAGCTGTTAAAATAAAGCAACAATATAAAAGATGAATTATATAGAATTTAATGTAAAGTCATTTGATGTCATTATGATATTTCTTCCTTGATTGTTTAGCATTTGTGTACTTTTGAAAAGTTTTACATTTTTTGGTTCTTTCTGAACGTTATGAAAATTATACTGAGAGGAGTAAATTCATCTGCATAAAATTGACTGCAAAGAGCAATTAGTCCTTCATTAATATGCAAATTTGGTCCAGTGCAAATTCATCTATATATGAGGCTTAAATATGCAAGTCAGTCTTGCTGTGCGAGAAGCCCAGATGCTTTTATTTACTTTGAAATTGAGGGATTTGGTTAATGATGTTGTTGACAGGAAAACTTGAATAAATTTGATGATCACCATCTTTCATATTAGACGAGGCCCATGGAAAAAAATTACCAAGTAAAATACCAATTTTATTTGGTAATTTCCTATTACCAATCTAGTAATAAAATGTAAGATACAAAGTAATAGAGTTAGATTTCCTAATGTAGTTATCCTGAGACTTAAACTGTTCCCCAAAGATAGAACCATTTTTCTTAAACTTTGTTTTTCCAGAGGGTAAAGACATCTACATAAGCTCAATGAATAACACACTGCCTAGAGATTTAATATTGGAAAGTTAGCTCTGTTGCTTGTTTCATTTGGAGAGAGTGTATAAGCCTGGGAGTTAAAAAGCAGGAGCTTTGGAAATGGCCGTCGTCGTCATCTTCCATTAATCATCTGTATAGTCTTCTCAGGATTTAGTGCTGAGGCCTTTGCTCTGAACCTGTGGAGCCAAACTGGATACTGACTGAACCCATGGCCAGTTATATTTGGATCACCTAGGCTAATTAATAAACATTTTCCTAACGATCTTTAAATCTTTACACAATTGGCAACACAACTTTCTTACTGCTGTCACTCCATGTGAACTGGCTTAGAGAAGCAGGACTTTTTGTCACCACTAAATCTAAAACATCAAGTGTCTTTCCTTGCATCTACTCCAGCATGCCATGACTCTTCTGGCACATCAAGGTTTTCCCTGGTTTTATCCATCTATCCACAGCAATCGTCACTCAGTCATGTGTGGATGGGGTACCCTTTGCCTCTATTAGTTTTATTTCATCTGCAAGGAGGGGATGCCATATGCATCTTGGTATTTCTTCCTTTTTCTTTCTCTATAGGTCTCTCAGCCCAAAATTTAGCTTTGGCTTAGCAACCTGGTCTTTGACTTCAATCATGCAGTTTTTCCTGGAATGAATTTGATCTTCTGTCTTGCCTGGGTGGAACATTGACGTTTTCAAAAAAACAGAGAACTGTAGTTTACATGGACTGAATTCTGTGGCAATTTATAAAGCTCTAGTTGTAACTACCCGAGGATAAGTTAATAGATTATGCCATTTGATTCCTCTGACTTCTTGGCACAGCTGCTTGGGATATAAATCCTCGCAGTGGTGAACAGTTAGTTTCCAAATCCTTAATGTGCTGTACTAGGCAAAAAGTTTATAGAACGATATTAAGGAAAGAAAAAATGTAATGAGACACAAAAATTGATGTGCTTGCTCACCACATGGTGTAGTCTTGCAGGCGAATCGAAAAGCAGGAAAATAGAGGCAGAATTGAGCATTTAGGAAGAGCAGAGGGAGGTCTGTTAGTCTTGTTGGTCTCTGGCTGTCCATCAAAGGAATCTGCCTTTTCTTACCATCAGAACAAGGCATTGACAGCTGTCAGAAGGTATAGTGCACGGGACGTATTTGCAGTACTCTAGTTTAGGAGGTGACAAAATTGATTAAAAGTTGAAATTTTAAAACCACAACATCTCTGAGACTTAAATAGTCTTTTCGTTTGAGAGCACAGAATTGCTGGACAGTTTGTAGTATTGTTCAGTACCATCCCCAGCAATCTTGGCTTTCTGGTATAGATCCCAAAAGAAGGAAAATATTAATTTTCAAGTATGTAAGCAATAGGCATCCCAGCACAACCTGAGGTTGTCTCCTATCAGCTATATAATCTCTATATTCTAGATTAATAAACACTTCAGCCTTGGAATTTATTGGTTCAAAATATATTTATTACCTCATAAATTCAAACCCCCTCAAGTTATCATCTAATTAAACTGCAGTACTGTGCATGCTATCTGTGGGGATGTATTAATAATGAAATTATCTTGTGAAACAGTAATTACATACTTTGTGCATTCTTTTCCATGCTTTTTTTTTCAGACTCTATGTGATGAGTGGGGCACACAGTGCTTCATTGTTTTGAGTTCCTCCAAACTGTGTAAGTATCCAAGGATAAGTAGGGTTGTTTTTTTTTTTTTTTCCTTTTAGTAAAAGAGGGAGAAAAGTTTGTGCGTTTTTGTACTAGGAAAAAGGAAGGACTAATACCACTAGGCTAGGAACAGTTATGAAGGATGATTGTGCAAGTAATTTTAGATCATGTTTTCTTCTCACTCCTTGAGGAGATTACTCACAGGAATAAAACCTACTTATGGGATCTTTTTTGTAAGACAGTTCTTACAGTAGTTGCCAAAAAGTGAAGACAACCACTTCATATGCAAGAGAATATTCATTTATGGGACCTCACTGGTGATGTAGATTTGAAATAAGGAAAATAGTCATTAAGCCTTCCTCAGGAGAGAGATTTACTTATAATTTTTTATTCACTGGTAAGTATACTTTCCATATTCTACTTTATATATGTATTTGCTTTATCTCTATATGTGCTTTTTCCAGATTGTCCTTCCATCTTTTAATAATAAACTGGACAATTGTGTATTTACAAGATTTCTTTTGCTCGTTTTTTTTTCACTTAATATAGGTTATGTTATCCTGAATCCTGGCTAGTGTGCACCCCCCTACAATGAGAGAGGCACAAGAGCCAAAACAGTTTGCACTTACCTTCCATGTATTTTTTTTTTAAGTGATATATGTCTCTAGTTCAGGTACCTCTGTGGAGCAATAATATGAGTGTGTAATGTCTTGCTGACGTAGGCTCTTGCTCTACCTGACAGAAATGGGATTTTATTAACTGTTGTACTTCCAGATGCTATCATCTGGAAGTTTTTGTTTTCAGGATCCATATGTTGGTGGAACCTTATGCTCCATGGCTGTCTTGTTGTCTCATCATTTGTTTGGGCTTTTGGTTGTTTCACTGCAATTACTGGGGCTATACAGGTATCTCCATTTACAGGAAGGGCACTTTCCATCAGTTTCTTCACTGAAATCTTTTAGATCTTTCCAGCATTAGAAGTGTTTTGCTTTCTCCCAGGTTTTCTGCTCCACAAGTTCTACGAGGTCTTCAATCTTATTGGAATTATGTTGCAAAGTTACATGTGAAGCATGTTAATATTCAGACCATATCCAGTACTTAACAAACATCAATCAGTCTTCCAGAAATTTATTTATTTAAAGAAGACCTTTTTTGACTGAGTGTGCCAAAACTTTTGATGCATGGACAAACAGAATCCAGTTCTGTACTGCTCAGATCATAGAATTCTGATTTTTAAAAATATTATATTAAGTAGTGGTAATTGACTTCATCCAAAGGGATTTGATTCAGCTTCCAGCTAGAACTCAATCTCCCCTCCTGCATTACAGTTGCAACTTAACAACGCTTTAGTTGCATTTTGTAGTCTTTCTGGGGCCAAGTTTTCAAGTCTTCCCCACTTGGACTCTTTTCTATTTCACTGTAAAATCTTGCAAGACTTCTGTGAACAGAAAGGCCCATTGTGTTTGAAAGCAGAAGCATATCTAGTACCTAATGCCTTCTAAACCTGTTTGATTTTAATATCTAAGTAATTAAGAGTAACTCCAAGGTTTAGCTTCCTGAGCATGTGAAAGCTTAGGACTTCAAAGGAATAGTGGACATCCTATTAAGCCATTGTTACAGTCTATTCCCTTCTGACCTAGTGATTGGTACTAAGTCTTTTCTGAGACAAATATGAGTGAATTAGCCAACAAAGAAAATAATATAGGTACAGTTACTTCCAGCTTGCTATTGTAAAGCTTTGCTTTCACACCTTATATACATACAGTATATCTAGGAGGCTGCAAAAGATACTCTGATTTCTGTGTTCCCAATACATTACAGCAAGATACTATTTGCTTTATCCAGTAATTTTCATATACAAGCAATCAGGGGTTTAAATTAAGCTGTTTACCTGTCTGAGTGTTATTCTTTGAAAATAAAGAATGCATGACAAGCTTCTGTATTTTTATAAATAGATTTTTGCAAATGACAAAATAAAATATAATTATTGTATGAGATATTAGACAATCTCAAGTGACTTTATCAGCTTCATGTCAAGGAATTTAGCTTTTGAGATTGAACAGGCTTGTGCTCATTGTTTTAGTAAAAATAGTGTCTGAATACCAATATCTCAAAAAAAAAAGTTGTATTTATGACATTTAGCTCAAATATACCTTTTTTGATTGCTCAGGATTTGTTGTTGGTTTGTTAAAACAGTCTGATTTAAAAACTTTTGGTAGTCTAATGTTTCTTGTGTCTGTTGGTGAAAAAGGTGGTCAGTGTGTTCACGAAATGGCAGAATGGTTCAAGTTTGTGTCATGCCTACACTGTCACACTGAATTATTTCTCAATGTTGTCTAATTTGCAGACTTTGAAATTAGACACCTTTGTGATGTTTTTTCCCTGATGTGAATAAATTCACTACAGAATATTTGCAGAGAAAGTGATGTTTGTTGTCAAGCAATTACATCAGATGAAGCAGAAGGGTAATATTATAGTCTGAAAATACTTTAGCTAATTTACAGGCATGAGAGCTGAAGATGAATTCTGGGAATTTAGGGAGAGGAACAGCCAATTTTTGTTTCTCTTAATTTTTTGTTTACCTTCTTGCCCTCTGTATTTTGCAGCAATTATCTTGAGTCTGTAAGTTCTCAGCTTACGTGAAACGTTATGACTGGAGGTATAAGCAAGATATTAAAGCTTTTGCCCACTTAGGATAATTACTCTGGAGACAAACATAAGTCAGAAGACAAATGTTACGAGCTACCTTTAAGTTCTGGTTCACAAAACAGAGAAAGAGCCAGAGATACTTGCAAATGAAATTTATTTTCAGTGTCATGGTTGAGCTCATTATCTGCTGCTCTTTGTAAAGTAAGGAGTGAAATGTCCATATATTCTATTCAAAACAGCTGACATGTTTTCTGCATTCCTGTGTTTGCCTAAAAAGTTATGGATAATCAACTTAATTTGATGTGCAAAATAGAATGCATGGATGAATTCTGATACATATCACTTGCCATGTCAGAGCAAAAAAAAAATCCCGGAAAAGAAACAGCAATGAAAACATTCCTGATAATTTTCTCATAACTTTTTTCTCGAAGGATATATCTGTAGGTGGATAGATACATATCCACCATGTATTCCTCCCAGTCTTTCTTGCTGTATTAGAAATCAAGCCTATCTTACCACTTCAGATGTTCAGTCCCTATAACCTTACTTAGGAGAAGCATTTACCTTTCAGACTTTTAAATTATTATTTAAATGTATGTTTAAAATAGTTTTTAACATCTCTGCATGTGTTACAAATGCCCCATGTTGTTACTGTTGTGAAGCAGCACAGGCAGGAACCTGGATGATGGAACTCAAAATGTTTCTTTCTCATACAACAAAGTATCTATAGTTCTAGATAAAAAGGGAAACTTGTATGGGTAAAAACAATGAGTGATAATTGGGTGGGGAAAAAAACCAATCAGTCCGTGAGCTTAGATTTATTACTATATTAGTTTGTTCCTTTCTGGGAAATCCATACTTTGCCAGAATATCCACCAGCATTATGTAGACTGTCAAAATTTAGTCATAGTAATTCAGATAGTTGGTGTATCCTTTTGCTGGAAAGAAACAGCTGGATTTTTCTGTTAAACGTGACCAATCCACCTCTGTCGTTGTCATTTTAATTGCTGTGGCTGTTTTTTTAAGTCCTCTACAGAAGGTCTTTGCAGTGACAAGCAAACTGTTTACGCTTCATAAGCAAACATAAAGAATGCTGCTGCTAATTGGAGAGGGAGTAATGCAGTTATGATTCCATCAACATTTAAGTTACATTGTTAAAGGACAGATTTTGGTTGTGTTTATGTTGCCACATAAAATTTTACTCTGGGTGAATTTGACTGGGAAGATTTTATAACAGAAAAGGCTAATTCTAGGATTAGGGCAGGGGGGAGGGAGGGAGAGATAGAAGTTAAATTTTTCTAACCCACATATTCAGTGTTAAAGATCAGCATTTTGTTACTCTCTTTGTTTATTGTAACTCTTGTTGGCTTCTGCAATAACTTATCTGTGAAAATTGAAAGACTGTCGCTGTTTCAAAAAAAGCTCAGTTCACCCTGTCCCAGTAACTGTTACCAAAGTGTTTCATTTTGAAGAGGACTCTTTGAAAGCCACCAGTTTCCCAGAGAAAGCAGGTTATTATCCAGTGGTTTAGTCTTTTGGGATTTTTTCCTAGATATTCCACACATTGTATCTGTAGACCTTTCAGCTTCTGGAGGTCTGAAGGACCTTATTTTAAAGCTCCTTTCTTTCATAAATTAAATTTCCATGAACGGATGAATTGGTTTACAGTTATGTGCCCAACGTTGTTCCCTCTTTATGTTGACACATCTCTTCTGAGGTAACAAAATGTCTGGAGCCTCACCTTGCATAGTCTTGGAAGGGTCAAAGGTACTTCCTTTTCCAGTGTACTCACTAGCCTGTCAGGTTTCAGAAGATATAAATTCTTTCGCATCTAAACATGAAAACCACAGCTATTTACATGAGACGAATGATAGAGATGACAGGGCTTCCTCCCCAAAACACTCTGTGTGTAATTGCTGAAGACATTCCAAGCCACTCTAACGAAGTGTGCTGTCTGCCAGTCATTATGCTCTTCTTGGAAGACCATCTGTTGCACTTCAAATATGTAAAGGTCTGCTATCATTTATTGCACCAAACAAATCGGTTTCTTTGTCTGACATGCTGTAACTCGTGAATGTGGATTCAAGGTAGTTTCAGTTGCAGAGGATATTCTCTTTTGTTGCACTCTAAATGAAAAGTATTTGTTCATCTCAAATTTCAGAAGACAAACATACTGATTAAAGTCATTTCAGTGCCTTTGAATAATTTCAATTTATTTGCCAACAAATTGTTAACAGCAACAACAGTCTGAAATATATTTTCTTTTAACTGAGCCAGAAGAACTTTCCATTGTTGTTGTGTCCAGATTTGATATATGCTGACATTTGGATTTAAAATTATCTTAACTAAATCCTTTAATTAGCTTATATTTGTCTGAAACTAGCAATTCAAAGAAACTTCCAGTGGTTAAAAAATAGTCAGCAGCTAGAAATGCTAAAACCTTTCTCATAAGCATGTCTTTTTACAAGGGTGGAATAATTGGTTGTATAGTCTTTATTCATTCGAGTTAACTCTCATTCTTTTCATGAGTAGAAGGTACAAGATCAGGCATTAAATGATGATTTGTTTATTTTTCCTGATGCAGATTTAAAGAGTCGCTATCTCAGACCGGAAAAAAATAAGCTTTGTATTTTCACAGCAGAAAAGTTCTGTTATGAGATTTCCAACCAGAGAACTACATAACAATTTCTGTCTGATTAGGGAGTGGTCCTATCTTTTCCTCTCACTCGTCTCCTTACTGCATAGCAGCTAATGTTCTGGTCAGAAGTAATAATACGTTAGATCTTGAATGTCAGTAGCCCCAGAGATTCTGACAAGACTATTCATGTGCATTCATATGTCTTAACCAAAGCTGACACTAAAGAGAGCAAGATATCTCATATTCTTCTTTTTATTGCTGTGCATTACACTCAAATCTTCTCTTGGAGACCTCTGCTACAAATGACATATTCACCACTTGGAAAAAAAAAAAAGCATTCTTGCAAAATCTAAACAAAGGAACTGAACATCAGTATGGCACAGAGCAAAGGCTCCTGCAAAAACTCTCAGTGCAAATCTAAATTACGTTTTACACCACAATTAAGGACACCTCACAAATGCTGTAAGATAAATAGTAATGGGAAATGAACACTCCTCCTAATCTTGCCTCCTATGGGGGCTTTGCTATTGTCATTTTTAATTAAAAAGTTGTCTTCTCTAGCATGTCCTTATAGGAATACTTGGATTCCAGTAACCTGAGCTAGTTGTTTTCTGAGAAACACACACTGTGTGAATATTCTGCTATACCTTTTACTCTGGATATACATATATACATACTTGTAGTATGGTGTATGGTTACATGTTGGGGTAACTTTGCAGTGATCTGATCATACTGTTAAAGCCAGAGAGACATTTATTTGCAGCAATGATATTTTACATCTCTTAAAAAATGGTTTGCTAGTAGTGACTAATGCAGACTAGGTGGCTCTGGGCATCTAGCCATTTGTTAGGTAGTTTAATTTGTTAAAAATGATCTTTCTTCCCACCCAAATCCCCTTGAAACCGTTTGGAGAAGAGAACTGTTGAACAGTTGCCAATAATAAGTCCTGCTGAGACCTCTGTATCCTCCTGGTAGAACTGTCAGTGCCAGCTGGAGACTGACTGGCATGAGTTTGAACTCTACTGCTCGATGTATTTTCTTCAAATGGACCAATTACAATAATTACCACCTCTGTAGCTGAAGTTTAAGCAGTCAGTCTGCACTTCGTACCTCAGGTTGTTGGCAATATGTTCAATCCTGTAATCTGAATTTTCTTTGAGCTAATTAAGTAGAAAATAAATATTTTGAAAATCTAGGAATGAGTCTGAATGGAAATCAAAGGCTGAACAATGTCCTAGGGTTTTTTTTTTTTCATGTTGTTATTGTTCTTTAGCTACATTTCTTTCTTTTTAGTTTTTACTTAAAAGGTAGCATCTTCTTTTAAGTGTGTCTACAGAGATTCACTAGGAGATGCTGTAGTCCATTGACTTTTTATGTTCAACAGTGGAGTATCTTTTACTGGGAATGAAAAGGCAATATGAAGTCCTACTTTTTTGCTTTGATGTTTTTTCAGACATTGAAAATAAAACCACTTTTGACTAAAGGGGAAAATCATCTCTCTCTTACTCCGTTTGCCCATTTGGCTAAATGTTTCAGCGTGACTTTGTGAGAGTGCAAGGATGTGGTACCAGGACGAGAGATTAGTGTGAACTGCCCAGTTCCTCACAGTTCTGTTGCTTTAAATCTGACGTGATGGGGATCCTCTCACCCCCACCCCTGCTACTGTTGTGTTTCCAAGAGACTAGTTAATTTTTAAATTGGATCAGTAGCGTTTCTTTTTTTAAACTGGTGAAGTTCATATTACACAAAGATGAACCTAAGACTGAGCACAAACTTACTTGGCTGTGTCTTTCCTAATATGAATGCACTGCACAGTGTATATGTGAAAATTTGTATTAAAATTTCTTCATGCAGTTTCCCTCTAGGGACAGGAAGAGGGAAGGAAAAGGCTCCATGTGACAGATGCTAATTATGCAGCTTAATGCACTTCTGGAAGTTGCAGAGATGAGAACTATATGAGAACCTGTCTGAAAAAATAGTGTATTTTCAATAGCATTTGTCCTACGATGTTTTAGTTTTGTTTTTTTTTTTTTTTTTTTTTTTTTATCTGCCTCCTCCTCATTTTTTGAGAGTCCTTTATGTTCCAAATAACACATAGTGAACAAAAGGCAAGTGATATCTCAGGTCCAAAATTTGCCAAACCTGGATATCACTGTTATCCTGTGTGTCTAACTAATATTTCGTGCTGTACATGTGACTGGGAAG
Organism: Urocolius indicus; assembly: GCA_013401255.1. Classification (NCBI taxonomy): domain Eukaryota; kingdom Metazoa; phylum Chordata; class Aves; order Coliiformes; family Coliidae; genus Urocolius; species Urocolius indicus. The sequence goes on from WBNH01005026.1 coordinate 929,296, forward strand.
GCTGATTGCTTGCAGGTTCTGTAACTCAGGTACGGAGCAGGAACAGGATGACTCTTCGAAAAACCTCCAGTTGATGTGTTAGTTTCCTGTCCTCTTTTTGTCAGTATTGTATTAATTCTTTGTCCTGTATTTATGTTTACTGGAAATATGGTGTTCTGCACTTGGCTGAGCTGGGATACCGTGTAAGCATTTATTGTGACTAATATGTAAGTACTAATGAACAGGATCTCAAAATGCATTTTACAAATGAGTGAACGGAGACACAGAAGCTGGGTTCCTCCAGACTGTGAAGTGAATCAGTGCCAAACCCAGCGTTAGGCACTAGATTATTCCTCTCTTCCAGACGTTGAGCTGTGCTGTTCCAGGCACAAGAAATGGATTCTCAGCTAGTGAAAATTTGGCATCATCCTGCAATCAGTGGGGAAATGCAAGACTGTGTTTGCTGTGCATCAAGCCTGCACTGAGGCATCATACTGGATTTCCCTTCCAAATCCCAGCTTTACCAAGGGATACTTTTTCCTCTTAGAGGGAAAGCCATACCAGTGTACTAATGCCGAATGTAATCCTTGTATTACCTTCAAGCATTGCATTTCTCCTTCGGGAGATGCAACTTCATAACATCTCTCTGAGCACTGAGATAATCACGCTGATGCCCAAAGTGGCGTGTGGAAGCTTCGGAGGGCCTTTGCATGCTCCTCAGCACCCCCAGCAGCGCGGAGGAGCAGGCTCAGCACCGCCACTGAGCGAGTCCTCCTTGCCCGAGGTCCTTGGCTGCAGTCACTGTGGAGAAAACCATCTGTTCCATTTGGAAAGGGGTTTGGTCCCACATGCCCTCCCCCTGCATCCCAGCTCTGTCCCCAGCTGCCGTGTTTCGATGGGCAGTGAGGGAATGAATCTCCTGTGTTAAAAATACTCTGGTTCTATTTAGATAAAAAAGAAGACTCTTGCTTGCCTACACTGACATACAAAAATAGTCTCAGTGTGAGTAAATCTTCAAAGTTTCTCTTGGTGAAAATATCTAGCCTTGCTTTTTTTTTTTTTCAACTTATTTATAGAGTGTCCTTCTTTCCTCCTACTCTATCAAGACATTTGCAGAAGGTTGCCACTCGTCCTGTTTGTGAGTCCTGAAATAATTTGCAGGGCCTTTGAAACATCATCGTGTTGCATAGTTGTGATGCAATGTGCTGCTGTTGCATGAACGGATCGTATTTTAACGTGAATGTCATGTTCACTGAGACATTCGAGTCTTTCTTTTGCTCGAGGCAAAGAACAGTGGTTTGTATTTTCACTAACTTTGCAGTAAAATCTGTATATAGTAACTTAAAAATCTGCATTCTACGTGCAAACGATTGCATAGAAAATGAATATGTAACAGGAGAAGATTTATAAGCTGTGTGTACTTTCCAAATAGCTCTTAAAAATAGCTCTCCCTGTCACTGTAGCATCTTCTGAATAATCTCAAAGTCCTGCAAATCTGTGCAAATAGTAACAGAGAAACCACCTACTTCACCCTCCTAAACTGCAAGATAGGGATCTGGAAAGAAATATTGGGTTTTTCTGGCAGTGTTGATGAGACTAGTGAGAGCATTAGTGGTTGTGTGAAATATTAAAGCAAGCTTTCCCAAGACTTGCACATCTTTTTTAAAGGCTCCATGCTCCTGAGCGTGGAATTTGCATGGCCGTGCAAAGCACCAACCCCCCTTGGGCCAAAGACTGCAGGGGAAGCGTTGCAAGGAGGTACAAGCAGGGCAGAGGAGCCCTGGCGAGCCTGTTCCCCGCTGCTGGAACGGTCTGTACCCGCACTTTGACCCCCGGCTGCCCAGCGCCGGTGGCTGCATGAGAAGCGCCTGCTCCGCAGCCCCGAGGCGATGCCCACCCACGAGCGGGTGGGAGCCAGGACGTGTCTCGGCGCGGTGGCGCTGGCATGAGGGGGCAGCAGCAGGTACGCGGCCCGGCGGCTGCGGGCCTGTGTGGCGGAGGCGGGACCCGAACCCGCGGCGCCGCTGCCGCTGCGGCCGGAGCTGCGGCGCAGCCCGCTGCACCATGGCTCGGTGCGGCCGTTAGATGGCGGCCTCCCAACGAGGACGGGGCGCTGCTCTCTAGCGCCGAGGCGGCGCCTGGCGGCCGCGCCGCGCCGCTGCACCCTCCTTCCCCCAGCGGCGGCGGCGGCCATCGCCGCGCGGGCCCACGTGACGGCGCGCCTGCCAATGAGAGCGCGGCAGGGGGGCCCCGACTCTCGTCCCCGTGGCCGCCATTAAAGAAAAAGGGGCTCGGAATTAAACGGGAGAAGAATCCTCCGTCCCCCTCCCCCGTTCCGGCGCGACGCGACATGGGGGAGACTCGCTGAGGGGGAGCTGGCTGAGCAGGATGCCGCGGCCGGGCAGCCGCCGACAGAGGCACCGCTGAGGGGCGGCGAGGAGGAGACCCGCCGGCGGGGGGCTTCGGGGCGCCGACTCCGCCAGCAGCAGCAGCAGCAGCAGCAGCGGCGGCGGCCGCGTCTCTCCGTCTCGGCGGCGGCGGCGGCGGGGCCGGGAACCGCGGGGCTCTCCGACCCCCTTCCCCCCCCCCCCCCCCCCCCCCCC
>WBNH01005026.1:932401-1125121 GCA_013401255.1 Urocolius indicus
CCCCCCCCCCCCCCCCCCCCCCCCCCCCCACTCCGCGGCCCTTCCGGCTGAGGAGCGCCCGGGGCTCGGCCGCCGCCTCCCCGCCCTCCCGCGCGGCCGTCGGGGACGGGTCCTCCGCCCAGAGCCCCCGCCGGGCCGCCGCAGCGGGGTGACGCGGAGCTCCCGACGCCCCTCACCTGAGCGCAGCGGCGCGGCTTCGGGGCTCGCTCGCATCCCCCCGCAGGACACGCCGCTCCGGTTGAAGACCATCGTTTTGTATTTTTCTCCCCTCGCTTTTTTTTTTTTTTCTTGTTATATTTTTCCCCCTCCTCTTTTTTTTTTTTTTTTTTTTTTTTTTTTCCCTTCTTNTTTTATTAATTTTTTTTTGCCCAGGGACCGGCCTCGCAGCTGGGCTGGTCCGTCCCCGCCTCGCTTCCCCCCCCCGCTCGAAGGGGTCTTGCGGGGTTTGGCGCGGTGGAGAGGACCCTCCCTGCCCCGGATCATCCCCCCCATCCTTCCTCCGGGCTCTCGGCGGTAACTTGGCGGGGTCCGCGCTCCCCCGAAGAGACCCGCCCAGCCGTGTGGACTTTGTGGGTCTCCCTCGACCCCGGAGGACTGCTGGAGGGGGCCGAACCTCCCTGAAGACGCTGTGCGATTCACCCCCTTCCGTCTCCCCCCTCCGAAAAAGAGCGGGGATCGGCCTCCGTGAGACTGCTCCATCCTTCCCCGAAGAGAGTTCGAGGGTCACCCGCAGTTTCCTTCTTTCACCCCTCTCCCCCTCCCTCCTTTCCGCACGGAAGGAATTTTTACCCGACGGAGGGTATTTTGGTTTCGTCCTCTCTGCAAAAGACTATTTCGTTTTGGGGAGGGGAGTTTTTCCACATGGAAATTTAATCCCCCGCGGGGCCGCAAAGGAGACTTTTGCGGCCTTTTCTCTCAAGGAATACCTTCCCCCCTCCCCTGCCCCCGCAGATGTTTTTTTTGGGGTACACCCTAGGAAAATTTTCTTGCCCTGCCTTTACGAATTCTTCAGACTCGCCTTGCTTCTGGCCCTTGAAGTTTGTTTTTATGATTTTAAATTTTAATTTATTTGGAATATTTTTNCCCTGTTGCCCTCGGACTCCGAAGAGACGAGCCTGGATCTTTCTCTCTCCCGCAGCCAATCCTTCCCAGTCATTCCACAGTTTGCCCCTTTCTCATCTGATGACTAAAGAAACAAGAGGAAGAGGAGGGAGGTTTCTGGATTAATTGCCCCCATTGGATTATTTATTTTTTTTTCCCTACTTCTCTTGCTTGGCATCTGAGAAGAGAGGGAGGAGGGATGGCAACTGATTTTTACCCCTAGCCCCCCTGGATTCATTACCCCATTTTCATTCTCTCGCCGGATCCTTTACCCTCCCTCACCTTACCTCCTCTCCCTCCCCTCCTTATGCGAATGAGAAGACGAGAGGAACAGGGAGGATTTTGATCTTAATCTCCCGTCGTTGGATTACTTACCACCTCCCTCTTTCTGTTCTCCCCTTCCACGGTGGCTTTACCCCTCCCCGCCCCCTCCCCCCCNTACCACTCTCCTCTTGGATTATTTATCCTGCCACTATTTCGCGTGCCTGTGTGTCTGTATGTAAATCCCTTATTTAATTGTATTATTATTTGTGCGTGTGCAGAGTTCCCCCTCCCCCCTTTCCCTCCCAGTGTCTGTCTCTCTCTCTCTCTCTCTCTCTCTCCCTCTCTGTCTGTCTCTTTCTTTCTTGTCGGAGGCTGTGGGATAATGGCGTGTGGGTTGTGGCTGTGAGGATGAGTTCCTGCTTCGTGCCGAACGGGGCCAGCCTGGAGGATTGCCATTCCAACCTCTTCTGCCTGGTAAGTGTCGGCCACCGGCACACACACACACACACACGCACGACAGACAGAGAGAGAAAGAGAGAGAGGAGGTTTGGGGGAGGGGAGGAAGGGGTAGTGGAAGCAAAGCAGCCATTTTTAGCATAGCTTCTGTTGGATGAGTCCTTAGAGTAGGCCCTGCCTGGAGCCAGCCAACTCTCCCATGCCCCTCTGGTTCCCCCTCCATCGCTGTCTGTCTAGCCTTGCTCCTCCCTCCGCTTTCTTCCTGGGTAGTATGCTCCCTGCAACTCGCCTTTTCCTTCCCTTTCCTTGCCTGCAACTTTTTCTCCTTTCTCCGTATCTTCCGAACGTGATGTTTCTTGCAGGAGCTGAGGAGATCTGCTGCTCCTTCTTCTTTCAGCTCCACGTCTCGGAGAACTTTCTTATTTTCTCTCCCCGCTCGTGACATCCCAGACAAATCTGAGCTGAAACCTCCTTTCTTCAGTGCGCTTAAAGTGATCTCTTTTACTGCATGTTTTTATTCTGGAGCTGAGCTTTTGGCGATGCACTCCCTGTGAAGAGATGGTGTCTTAATGTTCTGTTGTGCACCATTTTGTAGTCTTTTTTTTTTTTTAACTCAAGTATAAAATTATTCAAAGTGTTGGTTTTGGCAGCTCCCAGAGTAAATTTGATTTAACAGGACTGTGATGCAATTTTTGGTGGCTGTGCTGAGCTGTTTCATCTGTTTTTTAATGCAAATTAGCTAATCCGAGCTGACTGCATGGTGTTTATTATTCCAGAGGTTGTTAAAAGTAAAAACCTGTGCTAAGCTGTGGTACTAATATTTTTTTGGGTGGAGGGGAATCTGGACAGCCTGAACATGTCTGCAGCCTGCATAAGGCCTGCAGGTCCATCTTAGCAATGCATTTTAAAATCTCAAAGTCTTTCTAAAGTCTCAACTGTTGCAGACTCCCTACCTTTCCTCTAAATTGCTTCTCCTCCTGAAGGTAGGAAGGCTGCCATGTTAGGTTTAAATGTTGCAGTAATCTTGGAACGTGTTGTCATGTTGGGAAGGAGGAAAAAAGAGAGTGCCTACTTAGCAAATGCCAGTCTACCTTGTTCTGCCATCTCAAAAAGAACCCAGGGGCAATGTCTCCCTGAAGTGCCTTAAGGTGACAGTCCTCATGTGAAAAAATTTGGTGCTAAAACTTCGTATGTTACTGCGTTGTAAATAATCCAGGAATTGTGTTTCCCCTTACATACCATAGTAACTCTTCTACTTCGTGAAGTCAAATGAATTTTTGCCTAGGAGGGGATTTAGTGAATCATAACTAATCTGGATGCAAGTTAGATGTGTAACTTAATGACAGACACAGGATTTAAATTCTTAAGTTGTGGTGGGAAAAACGAAAAGAGTGATAGCTCTGGGTGAAATAAGTGTGCTCGAGAGGCTTCCTGTGTGAGGTGTAGGGAATATTTTACAGCAGAGAAAGTAGTGGTATTTTCCAAAGTAGTATATAACAGAAAAAGAATGTATGCTTGAGTTAGATTTACTGTGTTACCTATTTCCTTCAGAGTAATGTTGGATTGAAAAGGTAGTGTATGCGTAAGTAAGCAAAAAGAAAGGTATTCTTTGCTAAGGCAAGTGTTTAGTAGATTTGACAGTTGCAGTTCTTCAAATGTTACATTATTCACTTCTTATTTTAAATAAAATCAGACTTTTCTCTCTAATCTTAAAACTGTAGTGAAAATGAACAGCTCTTGCTTCACTGGAGGTATTAAAGGAGACTTAAAAACAGGGTGTCTGGTTATCTCCTAAGGTACACAAAACTTACAAGTGTGGTTTCTGTAAGATGTTGAATTAATCCTTCCTTTCTGCAGCAGGATGTTTCTGTTGGGGGTGTACCTACCCCGCTGTCTGATGGTTGTTCTTTTCCTTCCCTTAGGCTGATCTAACTGGCATTAAATGGAAGCGATACGTATGGCAGGGTCCAACATCTGCCCCGATTCTCTTTCCGGTCACGGAAGAGGACCCTATTTTGAGCAGCTTCAGTCGCTGTCTGAAGGCGGACGTGCTCAGTGTTTGGCGCCGAGACCAGAGACCTGGACGCAGGGAGCTATGGATATTTTGGTGGGGTGATGACCCTAACTTTGCTGACCTTATTCATCATGATCTCTCAGGTAGGAGGAAATTCATACCTCCTTTTGGTCAATGAAAGCATGCTGTCACTCAGGGCTGTCTTCTGCCAGCCCTTTGAAAATCTGTACTAGATGGGCCGTTTTCTATAGATGATAAGGTAAATTTATTGCTACAGTGTGCACCAAATAATTATGGCACCATAGTGATCAAACAGCTGCTGTCTGTGTTTAGATGGTCTTAGGACTACTAGGTTTTCAAGCAACAAGTTTTTTTTCCTCCCCATTTGTTTCTCTTGGGGGGGGGAAAAAAAACAAGCCTGTGAATTTTGGCAGCTTCTTCACAAGAAAGCAAGCTGTGCCTGTGATTCAGAAGTGATGTCTTAAACGTGTTTTGGTAAGATCCCTATTGTTGGGCAATTAGAATTCTCAAATTCAAGTCATAAACCTTTTTTTATTTTGTCATAAGAACTGTAGAGATCTGGGGAAGTCTTGAACTGTGTGGAGTTATTTTGATTGGAAGCCAAATCATTGGTCAAATCATCATTCAGATGCCTCAAAAGAAGGCATCTGAAACTGACTTGCTGTTTTCCTGTAAGAATCTCTAAACCTTGTGGTTTCTCCCTCCCCCTTTCCCAGTGCTCTGAACCTCTACCTGCTTTTCAACTTAAACTTTTGAAAGACTGACAATATTTGTATTTCTCAATAACGTTGTACTTCAAATTTGGCACTGTGTTGTGGAAATGTTTACTTGGTTTCAATTCCTGAAGTAGACAGCTTTCCAGTTGCTCATCAATAAGGTGAGGAAGTTAGGTTTTTCGAATCTCCACAAAAGTCTAGTGGTGAGACTCTACTAATTCTAGGGGGAAAAAAAAAAGGTCATGTCACTCCAATTTCCTTTCAAATAATGTACAGTATTCAAATTACTGAAGTGTAAAATGAGACCAAGGTTTGGTGACCTGGTAACCAGAAATTGTTAATGCTGTCTGTGTTTGTGGATAAGCTGAAGAACAAACACCAGTTTGAAGTGCTGCTGAGGAAGCTGACTTGAAACAGTTCAATAATGTGTGGAATTTTCATACAAAAATCATACTATTTGAAAAGCAATCGATGCACTAAAATGATGTTTATTTCTTTGAGTAGTTGATGTCAAAGACTGGGGTGTTGCTTATATTCCCGTGTGTCCTGGAACTAGAAACTGTTGCACTCATGTTGTAGGTTGCTTGATATTTTAGTGCATGTAAGGCTTCCCTACTTTGCCCTACGGATAACCTCAGTCTCGACCTACAGGGAACATCCTCTTTAGGACTGAGGTGTAACTTATACTAAGGGCTGTTTTTGGCCTTCATCTGCCCTCAGCAAAGACCAACACTTGTGCAAAAGTATCTGTGTAAATTTTGTGTGCTGTTGGCTGCTGGGATTAAATTGAGACAAATGTGTTAAATTGTTTTTGGAGTGGAAGATCATATGAAAGTTACGTCGCTTGGAGACCGCATTTCTGCACTGCCTGACAATCAGAATTATTTGTTTGGGGAAGTTTATTTTCATTCTCTCTCTGGAATCTATCTGCTAGTGATTTAGTGTACTTTTTGAAACCAGTACTGTTTTGTAGCTGAACTTTGGGATTAGTGTGTATTTACGCTTTTGCGCAGGTAGATAAGCACGTATCATCCTGGGTGCTTAGTAACTCTTAACCTCTCTGACGGTATAAGGGAGAGAGAGTAGAGGATTAGAGTCTCCTAGCCATGTCTTTGCAATTGTTTGGGGTATTTTCCTCGATCAGGTCACTTGTAGATGTCTGCATTTCAGCAGAGCGAACCCACGCATCTTGCTGTTAGATATTTTTCTACTTAAATGCTCTAAATGAGACTGATACATCTACACATAGACACAGGTATCTGACTTCTTGGTTTCTCCAGGCATGTTTTTTTTTGCCTCCTTTTAATTAAAATGGAGACATTGTAATCTCTTAGAGTGTGTTAGTCTGCTTGGCTCTTCTGACCAGAAGTTGATAAAGATATTAATCAGCTAGATTGTGGAGGAGATGGCTGAGGAGTGCCTGCACCTGCACTTTTTCTCTTTCCTGTTACACAAAATCTTAACGTGAGCCTCATATAAGAAAGAATTATGGCTGAACCCAAACAATGTTATCTGACCTTTGTCATAGACCTAATGGATTTTTTTCATTGGTGGACAATTTCTCCTAGTAATTCACATTGCTCTGTTCTCCCAATGATTGCTTGTTACATTTTCAATAGGAAAGATAAATTACTTCCTAGCAGAGGCTTGTTACCTGCAAAATTGATTGGAAATTGTTTGCTGCTGAAGGTTAAGGTGCTGCTGCATGTGGGACTTTTCTGTTTGGTAGGTGAAGAATTGCCCTGAAGGATGGGGTGAGGGAGGATAAGCAGGGGCTGAGAAAAATCTGCTGCTGCTAGGCTGTCGTTCATTGCCTACTGACAGGCTTCTTTTGGGGCAGTGGGCCTAGAAGGAGCTGTGGTTAGCCATGTGCCAGGGCAATGTTAATAACTTTTGATTCTGGCTTCCTTTGGTATGAAACTATACCTGTTAAGAAGAGGTTGGTATTCTGACAGTTTTTAACTGGTTTTGATGTTCTGTAGTTTCAATTGAAAATGGACATTCAGTGTTTGGAAGGCATCTTGGTTATCAACCCTCAGGGACCTGAAATATGGCAGCCTTCAGGAATCCTTTTTTCCCCTTTCCTAAGATCATTTCCAAAGGGAACACACAGTTTTGTGAGTGTGTATCTATGCATATCAGACAGAAAAGAAAAAAAAAAATCATATTGTTCATTCTGCAGCCTGTATGTTCTAGTTCATTCTTTGCCCTAGAGATATGTTTGAATGCCTGCTACTGGCCGTATCTGAATTCTTGTATCAAGCCTTGGATAACTGTCTTGCTGATGGTCAGGGATGATTGTTGTTGCCTGGAGGCATGTCAAAAGGAGACTTGTTCAGAGATACTGATTGATCAGTAATATTGACTTCGCTCAATCATTTATTTTTCCTTCCCTAGGAAGCTACGCACTGCATGTAATACCAAAAAACCCCTAAGTCTGTTTCTACCCCAACATAGCCAGATAGAAGTTAGTGAAACGTTATTTTTATTCTCTAAGAACCTCAAAGGTTATATTTTTGTTGTTCCAGGAAAGCTTAATTATGGTAATTCCTGCAACTCAAACTTTAAAGTAGGACATCTCTCCAAATCTCAAAAGGCAATGGTCCCTTACTGGTCTGATTAACAGTTATTTTATCAAATAGGTTATTTCTTGTTTTAAAGTAGTTACCTATATGCTTGGATTTATTTGTTTTTGGTAAATTGGCAATAGGTGATTTCAAACCTGGGAACAGTTGGGTATGAATTATGTACAAGACATAGTCCCAAGGAAATGGTTGCAATTTGATTAATGCATGGATAGGGGAATGCTTTTATATGCCTTTGACCTTCAGATTGCATCTTTTAAATGGTGAGCTATAAGATGCATCTTTTTTGTTCTGGTGTCTATTAAATCTTGTTAATTTACTTTAAAAATTAAAGCATTATCCTTGTACCTGTCGTACATCAAGTTAATCAGTTTTTGCTTGCTGAGCAATCTTCCTCATGCTTCTGTGAGGGATAAATGTATAAAAATAGTGCTAGTCTTAGCTCCTTGCTGGCATTGAAAGAATAAGGAGAAAAGTCTGTACACTGATGCCAGTCTGCTGATGATGGTATGGTAAAAACAGCAACAGTTGTGGCAGCAGTCTTCTATGTGTCTTGTAGTTCTTGGTACATGTGCATTGTAGATCAAACCTTTGTCTCCAAACAAATCTGTGAATTCTTTGATTTGGGCTGATGTCAGCACCGAGTTTCTTATTACTTTTAATACAATGGAAACCAAAGTAGGAGCCAATTATTGTACTGAGGGTTCTGGAAAAAAAAACCTGCCAGTGGCAAGGAGTTGGCAGAGTGAGCTTTGAAAATACTTCAGTTAGCAGCCTGCATTTTTTCGTAACACTTTATTCCTAAGACCGTTTAACTCCTACAGAAGAAAAAAAAAGGATGATTTCTTAAAATTTTGCACCTAATATTGGTATGATGAGCTTAAGTAACTTGTCTGTGGTGGATACATGTGTTCCTGTGTACGTAATCAGAAGGCATGCTGAATGTTCCTTGCCATATGGTGCGTTGATGCTTTAGCCTTTCTTCGGTCCTCCATGTTAGGTGCGTACACTGAGGCAAAGCTGCTGATAAGTATTATGCAAAAACTACCCAAGCAGTCTTTGTAAAACTGTGACTTGGTGTCAGTATTGGCTCAAAAATGATGTTTAACTGCTTTTTTTTCTGTTGACCAACATGCACGTGAAATCTGTGGAGTGAGGTGAAAGATACTTTTCCACCATAAATGAAGCTTTTGCGTCCTGTTATGTTGGTTGTGGATAATATATAATATATACAGCAGTGACCCCATGGGCACTAAGGATAAGATGTAACAAAATAAGTAAAATATATGTACATATGGAATTAGTCACAGTCAATCTGGAGAGGAATTTTGGAACATTTAGCTAGAAAGTTTTTCAGCTCTTCTTGTGGCCCTGCAGACCAGCCCAACCCAGCTTCCACCCAGCAGATAGTGAAGGAAAGCTGCTACCTTATTATACTCATAATCATGCATATTGAAACACTTAGAAAAAGGTCATACATTTTTAATATTTAGAAAGACTCTACTGGATAGAGAAAGCCTAAAACGTAGATGTGTGATGCTAGTTAAGGACTTGCACGGCAAAACTGAACCTGTAACGGTGCTGAATATCTCTGGTATTTTGGACAGACAATAGTTGAAGTTTTGTCTCGTTAGTTGATGAAATTTTCCAACTAGTTTGGATATCTAGAGTCTTATATCCAGACGCTTTTTTTTGTGAACATAGATACAACTCTCCTAGAAACAAACTTCAGTTATCTTACTTGGCTTCTTAAGTTGGTATTTTTGAAATGGAACGTGTTCAATCCCTTTTTTCATATAAGTTCTGTTCCCTCTCACCTATTTGTTAAGGGATATAGACTCTCAAAATTATTTTTTCAGTAGATCAGCTGGGTAATTCTTGCTTTGAGCAATTTTATTTAATCATAAAGTATTTGAAATCTTTCAATAGAGAACTTTATTTGAAGTGTTCCTGTCATATGATTACCATATTGTATACAGCAGCAATTTCACACTACTTTGCTTATTATATACTTCCCATGTAATCTGAAGCTTACATAGGAAGTTTGATTGTATAAATCAGTTCTGCCTCAGTCTATTTCTATAACTGGCATACTGTCAAATGATGACAGCAAGGAGGCTTGTGAAGGTAAGTAATACTTCTAAAAAGTGCATCTCAGTCATGATACTAAGGAATGGATTTTTCCTCTGTGTAACTGAAGCAGTTGGGAACAGGAAGGGGAGAAACCGTAGTCCAAAGCAGAGGCTTGACTGTGATTTGTTTCTTTGCATAGTTTACTTTAGAGTTTCATTGATTATTAGGAGGGTGTTTTTAATGGTATGTTAAAACATACTCAGCCTTTTCAATTGCCTAGCGGTATTTTGCTGATGTGGCCAGCTATCTGTTAGAAGGAGGAAGGGGAAGGATCATGTTCTTTGTAAGTGTTACTAAAAATGCCATTTGTAATACTCTGTATTTATATGTTGCAACACACCTCAAAAAGTTCATAATTGCTCAAGAAACTATAAGTCAGTACTTTTGCAGAAAGCATACATTAAGTAGATATCTGGGAATTTGTTAGCCACCCTTGATTAATGAATTTGTAATAATCAGTGAAAAAGAACTTTATTTCAGGTGAACTGTACGCAAAAATGTGAAGTAGAACAGAAGATACTAAAAACAAACACCTTCCTACAACTGCTTCATGAAAATTGGATGGTGGTAGTATCAAGGAGATGTTCTGTAAAAAGTTTGTTATTTATGTGTAGTATGAAAATTGCTTCTTTCCTGGTCGTTGTTTCCATTAATTCTTCACCCCCTGATAATTTTTAGCTTCGGTTAAGGGGATTTTGCAGCTTAGTATCTGGTGTAAAGTGGGTTGGAATAAAATTTACTATTGCGGGATGATGTGTATACATATTTGTTTAATAGATTGACATAAAAGTATGTCACAGAGGAGTTGAGTGACTTGGACAGCTAAGAGGACTAATAAAAACTGAAACATTTGTAACCTTCAGGTTGTCAGAACACATTGTGGATAACACTGGTCTGAAGTGAAATTGTGGCTTAACACCCTCTTAATATGAGTCAGCAACTTATTTTGGTTTATTATCACTATTAGTTTGAAGATATAAAGTTAATGTGTTTAAGAAAGATTAGAAGACAAAAGTGCTTCTTCCTCTTCTTTTTAAAGAAATGGTTTACCTTGTGCAGTTTCATTAAGTAGGATTTTTCTGGTGTTGGGAAACACAATTTGAATGAAGAAGAAAATAGCTGAGAGGTTTGAGCAGATGTCATATTTCTCTCCTTCCATCCGCCACCCTAAAAGGAGGGGGGAGAGGAATGAGTAAATAGACTTTAAGAAGACACAGAACACTTACAGCTATTTTTTTGCATGAATTTGAATAATGTTCTGAAATGAGGGTGTCTTTAACTGTCATCTTACTTAACCTTCCCTTTCTGTAGCAAGATGCACTTCAGTTTGAACAGGTGGTCTTATTTTGGGTACTAGACATTCTTCCTGATGGGTAGGCTTGCTTGCAGCTTGCTACCTTTTTAAGTATTAGAGTTGTAGTTGTAATGTCTGTCTAATGCCTTACACTTTCCTTGTGTTACATGCTTATCTGAGAGCTCTGTTTCAGCAATAAACCAAGACAGCTAAGAGAGCTCTTAAGAATTACAATCCTGTGGCAAGTTCTTGCATGTAAACTTTTGTTCCTAACTTGATTGTCAGCAAAACCACTAATGTTAAATGAAGTATCGTGCACTTTGTCATGTCTTCAGAAAATGGGAACATCTCCCTTGTGTCCATAGAATGACCATCAAAATATGAGCTTTGAATTACACTTCTTTGAGGGGAAAGATGCTGAAATAACATCAATATGCTCATATGTCAAAAGAAAATTAGGGATAAGGGCTGGAAATAGCTCTTTCTTTCTCCTATAGTAGGTAACTGGTGCAGGGGATGTTCTGAGAATGATTCTTTTTTTGAGTTACAAGAGCCATATAGAAACCAACTATTTAACCTTTGAAATTGTGTGGAGTTTATTGTGCAGTTAAAGTCCAATATCATTAAGCTTTGTAGTTAATGTTTGCTCTATTGAGGTGCTTGTTTGCTACCAGTTGAGCAGCAAAGGACTGCTGCTCACTTGGGCCTGTCTACAAATCTCTGAGCTGGAGAAAGATGTGTCCTCTTGGCACAAACATTTTATACCCTTTGACTTTGGACCTTTGTTTTATTTGTTACTGCCTTTTCCTGCAGTATTTCTGTAGTGAGTTACTGCATTATCTTGTCACTTTATGGTTTTTAAATCCAAGTTTTTGATGAACTTCAAAACTGGAATAGGGTGGGGTGGGAAACTCATGGCGAGATTTTTTTATTTAAGAAATGTGGTTCCTTGCTTTTTCCTTGTCTGTATTAGAAAATTATTTCATGGAATGATTCATCTGTGGTGATGCACTCCTCCTCACTAATTATGTGGCAGGTCTGTTTACTCCTGTTCTGTCCCTCAGTAAAGGATACTGGAAACAATTTGCTTTGACTCATAATACTCATCTGGGTTGGAAATGTACCTTTACTTGTGTGGAATCTAGCAATATACAAATATGGCCACCACATTTTGGTTGCAGTAGTGTCTTGAAATTGCTTTTTCTGTCATCTTTGTCTTAAATATTGTTTATTGTAATAATATATTTTCTAAATAAAACTCTTGGGTGTCTGGTTTTCTACCTGATCTCTAAGGATATTGAGATTTTAGTTCATACTAATGCAACCTTTTAAGCTTGTAAGTGGCTTCTAGATAAAGGTGAAGGTGGTTATTTCAAAGGGGGATTTAAAATGCCAGGATTTGGCTGTATTACTAAAGTTTTCTGACCATTGAGCAAAACAGTGGAAAGCTATGTGAACCAAAATCCTCTGTGAAGGAGAGGTGGACAGACAGGTCACTGTTGTAAGACAGTTGTATGGAACTAAACCTGAACCCAAACCATACATCTTGGAGGTGTGCAGAGAAGACAGGAGGGGCAAGGTGTGTGAGACATAAGCAGCTGATGCGTCATTGAACTTTTGAGTGAGGATTGAAGCAGATGACCTCCACAGATCCCTTTCAACCTAAATTATTCCATGACTGTCCAGAGACTGAAGTAAAAATATGTCGTCTTATCTGTGTCAGACAGTCTTCTAGTCTCTGCTGCTACCTAGAGTATAAAAGCAATGGCATGATAAGAATAACTATGCTAGGTTAGTCCAAGGAGACCAGTAGCAGATCCTCAGGGATCTATGTAAAACATGATATATGAGGAAAAGTAGACATAAAGATAAGACCCAATTGCCAGTAATTTAAGGACAAGATCTTGAGTTTTCCTATTTTCCTCCATTTTAGTGTGTTGTGGGGAATGAATGATATCACATATGTACTGAGAGGTACTACAGGAACTTTCAGATGTCCCTTATTTTACTTCTCTAATGTAATTGTATGCTATGGTAATTCTTTGGCCTGATGTATATACTTCTAGAGCCCGTAAACTGTGTTCAAACACTGATTACGAGCCAGTGGTTGAAGAGATTACAGCTTCTTGTAATGAATCTTGCTTTACAATTTGGCAAATTGACTTGGCTTGTGTAAATTGGATTCCATGACTGTGTGTGATTTGTGGGGTGCATTTCACTTTAGAATCCTGTCAGTATGAACTGGGCTTTGTCTATCTGCTTGCTGTTTTTGTTGTGTATGTATAGACCAGAAAGCAGGACTATCCTGCTTGAGTATCTTTATTTTTTTTTATTTTGAATTAAAAAGAAAAACTGCAGTTGTGAGAGTCTCCTGGGGAGAATCAGATTGCTCTTACCAATTTTCTGAGTCTGATTTGGTTGGGATTTTTTTTCTCCTCCTTTTGCAAATTACTGAACATTGAAGGTCAGTTGATAAATTATATTTGTACCCAGCTTTCCTCAGTCAACGACAGCTAAAGACACTAGGATATGTTAAAAGATTGGGCAATTTATTTAAAAGCATAATTGTCATTTGACTCTTCAGGATAAATAATTCAGACTACCAAAAACATGAGCTACCTTGCAGGCAGATGGGCAAACAGTGATCTTCCAGGCTGAAATACATAACATGCTAGTGCTAGTTGTTTCCTTTTGGGTACAAACAGCTGTGGCATTTTTTCCCCTCTCTTGCAGGAGATGAGATGTTTTTACTTTTAGCAGCTGTAATAGTATAAAGTGAAAGTTGTTGCCTGAATGTGACGGGCTTTTTTGGGTTGCATGTTAGACTGTGAATGTCAAGATCTTATGGGAGAGAACATGATTTTGTGATATGTGCATGAGAGAATAGGAATGCTAATGAATCTTTTTCCTTTGCCTTATAGAAGAGGAAGATGGTGTTTGGGAGAATGGACTTTCGTACGAATGTCGCACTCTGCTTTTCAAAGCCGTTCACAACCTGCTGGAGAGATGCTTAATGAATCGGAATTTCGTGCGCATTGGGAAATGGTTTGTGAAGCCTTATGAGAAAGATGAAAAACCCATAAACAAAAGGTAGGACATTTTGTTTTGTTATACTTAAAAAGTTATGGGGCTGATTTGAGCTTTGTGCTGAAAGAAACGTTAATTAAGAGTGCTCTGTTTGTAGTCTGAGTACCTCGATCTCTGATAATTTTTCTCAGTTTTCTACCTTTTTGAAGTTACTCAAAACTCCCTGATGATGAAAGGAATAATACTTAAAGGTAGTAGACAGTCACTTCTGTACTGGTACTCATACACAGACCATGGATAATAGGGATGCTGGAAAAGAAGCTACTGTCGTCTAGAAAGGAAGAGGAGGCTGTGTCAAGAGATACTTGCTCTCTGGACTTGCCACTGTAGTGACTGGGACTAATTCTGGTTGTAAATACTGAGCCTCATTCTTTGAGCAAGAGGAATCTAGAGAGCTATTTACAGGCACCACATGAGGTTTGGATAAATTGCATCTTGAGGGAGATGTTGAGAAGAGAGTTTGAAATGTCAGCTCCTGATCAGAAAGAAGGTTGTCTGGGAACACTGGTATTAAAAGAATACATGTGGCCTCCACATTGAGGGGGAGGAGGGCGAAAGTAGACTTTTTGATCTAAATTGGAAGGACTTCGTCTCATGGCTCTAACATGGTTTGACACGGTCTATGTTGCCTAGCAATAAATGATGAAGTGGATGAAAACTAGGTTAGCTGGAACAAGTTTAATCACTGTTCCCAAATCAGCTTTTAAAATCCAAAGTAACTTAAAGCTTAGATGATGGGTTTTTTTTGTATGTGGGGTATTTTTTTGTGTGTGTGAAAATATATATATGTATTAAATCTTGCATGCAGGAAACTTTGAGATCAGGGGCTTTGCTTTTTGGGTGTGGAGTTTGGCCATTTTTGGCATCTTCTGCAATAAGTTTAAACTTGAAAGAAAATTAGAACTGTTGTGGAGCAAAAGAAGCAGAAGCACATGTTTGTGTGTGTTTCCATTAGTAATTGTGAACTGCTGCTTTTAATTTATGTATAAACTTGTCCTTTAGTTCTAGACATCTCTTTCTCCACCCTGGTCAGGGCAAATGTTTCCTCTCCGGGGTGCCCTTGTTCATCCATTTCTTCTGTGTATGTTGCTATAAATCGATACAAAGAGTTTACTTTTAACTATTTAGGCCAATATTGTCTTGGCACAGTCTGAGCTTTCCTCATTTGAGGAACTGGTTTTTCCAAATTGCCATTTGAAACTAGCATTAGTTATGGCATCTCTTGCAGTATTGCTATAAAGCTCTCTGCAGCAACTGGAAAAGCTGATGAAAGCTTTCAAAATAAAATAGCAGTGTTTGATAAACCAGTGTTTGTTTAATTTGGAGACTTCAATTGTTTTGGTTTTGTTTTAAGAAGGTCAGAAGGTCAGCACGCTTGATGAAATAACTGAAGGAATTGTGTGCTTACCCACACAACAGCTTCATCATAAGCAGTCCAGAACTACTGGAAAAGTATGTAGAAAGATTAGAGAGATCGACATAAGACAGTTTAATTGGAGAGCAATCTCACTGTTTCCTACCAAACAGTTCAATAACACATGATATTCTGACTACTGGCCTTTAAAGTGAGGGGGATGGTTAACACATGAGCATACTAATGGCATATTCGGCTCATCCCTTCTAGGAATATCTAGAATTTGGATAAACTGTGGAAAGTGAGATCATTCAGAGGTGTCAGTTCAGGCCTGTGCTGCTCCCAGCAGCTTCCTGTGGGAGAAACCCAAATGATTCAAATAGGTGTTTTGTGATGCTGCCTCTGTAGTTAGAAAGTGTGTCGCTGTGATTGAGGAGGAAATGCCAAGTGGAATGGTTTGAGTCGATTTTGTTCTCTTGTACAAATTGAAATACTCTTCTAGTCAAAAGGGACATTTCTGTCTTATCAATATTAAGTGTGACACTGCAGCAAACTCAACATAAAAGGACTTGCAGCCTGCCTAGAAAATGCTCTGAATGTGGCACTCGGTGTGCTAATATGTTTTGTACCAGACAATTGTTGTGACAGTTTAGTTTTTCTTACTTCTAGACAATTTTGGTGCATTTTCCCTTCCTTAGGATCCATTTAATCAGCAAGACCTATACTAAGTTTTATCTTTTTTTTGCAGACGTGGCTGACAAAAACGAGAACAAACCACCAACAGCCCCTCCTCAAAGCTATTCTTCTGTTTATGATTTCGATGCACATATCTGAAGAATCAGAACAGTTTAGAAGCTGTATTTTTGTCTTTTGGGCATTTTCAGAATCTTTCAAGTGATAGAAATAGTAATATTCATAATGCTAATCTCAAAAGCACGTTGCACTTGATGTGTGAAGAATAGAATCTTGCATGTTTCTGTGTAGAAGTGGCCATAGATGCATCTAGTCAT
This sequence comes from Urocolius indicus, assembly GCA_013401255.1. Taxonomy (NCBI): domain Eukaryota; kingdom Metazoa; phylum Chordata; class Aves; order Coliiformes; family Coliidae; genus Urocolius; species Urocolius indicus. Next base: position 948,437 of record WBNH01005026.1, read on the forward strand.
AGGGGATAAAGGCTTTCTGTTCAGGAAATTGCATGTGTTGATTAAATGTATATCTCATTGCTAAGTAAGAAAAACAAGTTACCTGTGATGGTGTTGGTATACTTTTATTCATTCTTCTTAGAAGTACAGGAAGAAACCATGTGTACCCCAAAATAGGAAGGTTTCTTCTGTCTCCGAGTGTTGTCTTGCTTCTTTTCGGATTTTGTTACTGTTAGCTTTAGTGCCTGCTTCCGTCCCCTGTTGTCATGTACACATTGCTGTTCTTTGCATTAACATTCAGTTCTTAAAAGAGAGCTCATATGCCTTCATAGTTTCAAGGCATGTGGTATACTGGGGATATGAAGTATGCTGAGAGTCTGCTTCAGATCATTGTTTATACTGCCCTGTACTTGGGGGCTTGGCTGGCTGCTACGTAGACTTGTTCCCTGTGTGTTACAACTGCAGATTTTGATAAGGCTGGTTGTTCTTGCTGAAGATCTTTAGTTCCAAAGACTGTGATTAGAACTTGGATAGTCGGTGCTTTTGGTAGTGTAGGTAACTTTTTAACATATGCTTTCTCCAGCCCTGGTTGACTGATGTGCAGGGCTTTAGTCGCACTTTCTCCCTTTCTTTCTCTTTGAAGGATGTGCGAATGGAGCTATTGCATTCATTTGAAGCTGATCCCATCTGGATTTTTCTGACTTCTGTTTGGAAGCCTGTGGTTCCAGAATGTGAGATGTTCTGTTATGTGGTCTCCCAACAATAGAAGTCAGTCATGTTGCACGTTTTGTGTGTGTGGTAGTGCAGACGAAAGGCTGTGATTTCTAATAGGTGGTTGAGTGTGATAGCAGCCGTGGCTTCCTGGCACTGTTATTTTTCTCCTTGTTTAAGGTTATATATATTAAAAAGTCTGTTTCATCACTGTGTTGTGTACATTTGTATTTTAAAAGGCAGTCCTTAATGTTTATGAGCTGATTCCACTATGGTGTATGAACAAATGACCAAGAAAGTAAGAATTAGACAGTTTTAAGTGTTTGCTGTTTTATTAGGTTGAATTATGTGGCTCTTAAACCAAACTTATTAACCTCATATTATTGTTTAGTATCTCTTAAAAATTCTGCTATGGAAAAAGTAAAAACTTTATATGTTTGTACTATACAGTCAAATGCTACAAGGTGACAAGTCTGCAAGATAGTAACCTACTTATCTTAGGAAGACCTAAGATAGGTCTTCCCTACTTCTCCCCAGTCTAAAACCAGCATTGAGCAAAGTGAGACAGTCATCTATTCAGTGAAATTTGATCTGTTAGAACAAGTCATGATTACCATGCCTGAGGAAACTGTCTGAGGTTTTCAAGTATGCTAGTTCCACTCCTGTTTATAGATAGGACAGGAATGGAGTAGCTGACTCCCTAGAGTGTGTGTGGTGGGTTGTTTGTTGTTGCCCATTTGTAAGTAGGTGATTTTCAGTTTTAGGAATGAGTAATGGGGGTCAGCAGGGGAACAGCAGTAGATTAGAAGACTGAAGAGAGAGTTTTACTAATGGTCTAAGTTGTAAGCAAGCAGGAAAAATACTCATTGCCTCTGTATTTGTGACAACATTTTTCAGTCACTTGCAGCAAGGTAGATTGCAAAAGCTCAATAATGTGGTTTAAATGAGTGCACATTAAATCACGAAGTTTGACAAATAGGAGTGTTGTTCTATTTATCCTTCCCAACCTATTGTGTTATTGCCACATTCAGCAGTATGGTTGTGTATGCTTTATTCAAAAATCCACCCTAATAAATGTATGAGAAAAAGATTGTAATCTGCTGCATCTGATTGTCTACCTTTTCTGGTTAGACTGCTCAAGTAACAGCCTTTGGGATGAGACTTTACCTATTGCCAACTGGATGATAAAATAGTACTGTAAACTTGACTAAATATGATTAAGAAACTTGTCAGCTTAAACACCACCTTAGATACAATTCCTTAATGAAGATTACATCTGACACTCCTAATGAAAGAAATACATGAAGTGCTTACATGGAGGATACCTACTGAAGTTTTGGTCATAAGTACAACTTGCTAAACTTTAACACAAATGAAATACCAGTAAGCAAGTAATAAATTGAGAATTTAGATTACTTAAAGCTACTCTGTGACTTGTATGGTTGCCTTCCCCCCCACCTCCTCACCCCCTTGTAAACAGGAAATAATACAAATAATTGCAGTGGGTGGCAAACCAAAACTTATGTCTGAGGAGTTCATTTCAAAATCTAAACCAAAAACCTAGGGAAACAAAAACCCCACCACCCATTCAAAACAAAACAAAAACCTAAACCACCAAAAACTCACTTGGAAAATCATAAGTGATAAGCTTATCATGGCTTACAAAATGAAACTTGCTGCACAGGTTTCACAGGTAATGCTGTTTAATGTTAGTCAAGGGACAGGATTCCATAGTACCAGCCCACCATTCTTTTCTTTTCCTTTTTCACAGAAATACTGTTTTAAGTACCTCATGGCAATAAGGGTATGACTTCATGAGAAGTGACTACTGAAAAGTATTTTAGATACAAATATGTACTTATTACAAAGCCTTTGTACCTCTGGTTATCTTGGTTTGAAGGTGTGCTTATCATAGTTCTGAACTTGTGTTTGAGGGTTTTTTCTCTCTACCTCATCTTGCCAAGAGTGAGGTAAAACTAGCCTCAGTGGATATGTTTCCTGAGTTTGGGGCAAGTGTGCGGAATGGCTGTGACTATGGTGTAGTGGACATGCATATATAGATATATATATATGTTTGGAATTTTTCCCAATTGGGCCATGGAAATGGTCCTGCTGCCTACTTCAGAAATGTTTGTATTGATAATGTAACAGCATGATGAGATTAGCCATTGTCTGGTCTTCCCTGCCCTTAAGACAAAGGGAATGCTATGTGCTCAGTCCCAAGACTACATTTCTGCCTTATCCCCTTGTTTGACTGCCTTCTTCCTATTTTCATGAGTCCTCTTTTCATAGGAACGAATGGAATAGTTTGCTGCTTGATCCCTCCAAAGTAGTGCTGTGAATTATTGTTAAGGAAACAGAATGAGGAGATTTCTAGTTGCTAAAGATCAAAAATCTCTTCATAGAATTAACAGTATAAGAACAATATGCAGCCACTCTTTTTGCATTTATTTTTGTATATTCAATTTGAAATCTTAATAGCTGAAACTTACAGGGCTCTTCCTTGATACTGCTGGAGTATTTTTGATTAAAGTCAGCTCAACTCTTTCTGCAGTGTGAATTTCTTCCCTATGCTAATCTTTAAATCAAACAGTGTCAACATTTTTTTACAACAGCTCTAATGAGGCTGTTCTGGCATTGTGTACCGGCAGGAGAGCAGGTGATGTTTTTCCTTTTACTGTAGACAGCTGGAATTGAGAGCTGCTGTAAGTAGGACAGTGCAGGATAAACAGCAGGAGCTGAGAGCATTGATCACATGATTGTCTCTTTGGAATATTGGGTTGCTACAGAGACTACAAGCAGACAAATTTAGCACTTTACATCACAAAGCAGTTTTCTCTTATTTAGTTTAAGTTACAGTGGTAGTTGGTTCATCAGGAGAAGCAAAAAATTCATATGGCTTTTACATTTTGGCTTTCAACAGTAAATCTGTGCTCTTTTTGTTCACTGAACAATAAGGTAATACAGAAGCCATAACAATACTTCAGATTTTCTTAAATAAAAATTGCATAATGCATTGAAATTTTCAACTTTGAAAAAATCTGGTTTAACAAGATGTTTGTAAATGTTTCAGAATGGGAAAGAGCAATGCATTGAAAGCTGTTACACTATTTTTGAAATAGAGTAATATCTAGTATCCGTTTTTCAAACATGTTTTGGATTATTCTTTATGGCACACTTAAAAGTGTGAAAGTTCAAGTTCAAATAATTGAGATGTACATCCTCAATAATTAAAGGATGCTAAAAATGTAAGACAACAGGTTTATTAGTCTCATTTAAGTTCTGAAATACAGAAACAGGAGCAAAATCTCCTTGTAGGATGGCTTAGAATTGTTATATTTGGTGAAATTAAGTACTTTTTAGTGTGTATATGTATAAACTTCTAGTTGCATTCTGGAAAAAAAAACAGATGTGCTGCTTTGTAAGATGTGATGCTGCAGTTCTAGTGTACAAAAATAAAAGTGTTTTGTTTCAACCTTTTTCTTTAATTGGGGTGAAGCTAAGCTTATTAATAATAATCAAGTTAAATGTAGAAGTCTCAGGTGAATATGACTTATTTTGGAATCGGATCACTTGCTACCCTTGTGTTTGTTTTAGTGCGCTTAATTTGGTTATAGAATAAATAAATATATTTAACTCGCAGGTCTAACTGAAATCAAAACATCCTTAGCTATATGAAAAAGATTTTGGAAAGCCTTTTGACAGTAGTCATTAATGATGTGCTTTGAACTGGAAGATTCTTTTCCTACTTTGCTATTAGCTATGTTTTTTGTTTTGTGTTATCATCAAAATCAGCTTTCTGCTATATTTACCATGACCATAGGGAGTTGCTCAGAGATGCTTAGAAAAATGTCTGCTGTTCCATCTTTTTGTCAGTAGAGAAGCATCTGTGTTTTGAAATCTTATTACTTCATGTTAAGATACAGAATATGCAACTTGCTATAAAAGGTAGATGTGCAATTGTTTAGATTGATTTGCGCTTTCACATTAACAATATTAATGCCATTGTGTCTGCTTGAAGTGCAGATCTCATGATGGGGCTGATACAAACTCGGATGTTGCAGGGGAACTTGTAGCCAAGGGCAAGAAAGGCAGGTTTGTGAATTGATTAATAATGATTCAAACTCTTATCATAAAAAGTAGTACTGCAATGTAATGAGTATGTATGATAGCATGTTCTTCCTAGAGAACTGGGAATTAATTTCTCTTTTCCGCTATTTCCCTCAGCCCCCAGCACTCAAAAAGCAAAACATCCTTCCCCCTGCAATAATCAAAACAGAAGGAAAGAAAGCTCCTGAAGTATTTAATATTCGAAACAAATTGTGTACTTGCTTAGTGGTGTGGTTGTTTGGTTTTTTTTTCTTTCATTTCTTGAATCAAGAAAATTCAAATGTTGTTCCAGGCAACTATTTTTGGTGTCATGCTAATATAACAAGTTATATTTTACTTGCTACAGCAAATATGTACTTAATTTCCTGCTCCTTTCGAGTCTAAATTGAGACTGGAGTTTCGTAATTCAGGATTGTGGATGGTGAGTGGAAATTGAATTTGCCATGTTTCAAATAAGACTGGCTGCTGAAGCAGCACGGGCGTGAATGTGGCTGCATAGAAAGTTTCCCTTCATTAGTGCACTGCAGTGGTACGGCTGTACCTGGAAGGTGTATATAATCAGAACTATTCTGAGCAAGCACTTACAAAGGAAAGGTGGTAGATGGGTTGTCTTGAGGGAGTTGCTTCTGCTTTTCTTCCGTTAGCTCAGAAAGCCTCGAGTGGCTTGGCAGCTTCACTTTCTTCTCCATGATGAAAAGCTCTAGAGGGTTGCCTGACAGAACAAAGCGTATCATGTAACGGATCGTAGAATAGTTGATGATGTAGCACATGTTGAGCATGTGGTCAGGTGTGTAATTCCTTGAGACATATTCTTTGACAGTTTTGTTTGATTTTCTATCCTATACTGGTTGCTGTAGTGTTGACTCTCAACCTGTTTATAGGAAAAAGACAATAAAAACCCAACTCCAAACTGAGTATGAAGGGTCTTAGGGATTCATGGTGCATGTGTGTGACATAACTTCTTTTTAAATGTTTATTTCCAAAATAACTTGTTTAGTTGTAACTATTCTCCAGCCCAAGAATTCACTATAAAAGGCAACTGTCACCTTTTAAAAATAATCTTCTTTGATACTTTGAATTTATTTAACTGGCATCCTGAAATAGTCATTCTTCACTACAGGCTATTTGGAGATGCTTCTATTTAGGCAGCTATGATGCATCAGTTGGGAATTCTCAGGTCTACTGCTGCTGTTGATAATTGTTGTCAGCCAGTCACGATAAATTGATTCTTGGTCAAAATGCCCTGAAGGATTCTAAGTGCTGGCCAATATGTACCATTTTTTGGCAATTCGTAACAGACGAAAGCTGATGTGTTTGTAGTCCTTAACAATGTGTGTCCTAGCCCATTGAAAGAGAAACTGTAGAATTGTGATCGTGACAGCTATTAGTTCTGGGACAAGAATTTTACTTTGCAATTTCCCCTTGCCACATCTAGGGAATGACAGTAGAAAGTATACAGTTTATGAGGATATGGTGAACACTTTGGTAGGTTAGCAGTGCTTTGACTTGGTGAACCACTTGATTCAACTCAGAAGTATTACAAAGACAATCTGAAGAAACGGGAGATGGTAATTATTAAAAAAACCAACCCAACAGTGCAACAAAAACCTAAACAAAAAGTCTCTTTTTCAATTGAAACATTTGGATGCTTTTTTTTGAATTTACTCTTACACATGCCGTAGGGTTTTTTAGTTGGAGACTTCCTTGTTGCTTCCAATGTTGTGGTCTTGTTTCCTTTCAGCTGTAGTGTGGTGCTGATTTGAAGTATGCAATCTAGTGAAGTGTGGATTAGTGAGTTTCTAATGCAGCTAATGTTTGTGAAGCACTTTGAAGTTACAAAGCTCTAAGTAAGTACTAATGTGGAGGGAGAAAACCACACCTAATTATCTTTTTATCAAGGATGTCTTTTCATATTTGCTAATGGAGATACAGAAGTCTCATGTATATGTACATTTTAGTGACCTTTCCCCTCTTACCTTCAATGTTTCTTACAAAGGTAGAAGCAGAAATTATATTGTTGCCCACATCGTGTTGTGTTTATTTTCACCCAGAATCATAATCCTTTGTCTCTGAAACGAAAGCATTTTTGTTTTATATAGTTGAAGAGGAATCATGAGGGAATAAAAAATATTTTCCATAAAAATGTATTTTAATGGAGTGTAGATGAGGACTGAAGATCCCTTAAAATAGCATTACTGGCAAACAATGTCTATTCTAATTATTTTGAAAATTGATGTCAGTATTCAAACTCATTCTGACTGAATTCTGGTGTATTCAGAGCAAAATTAAATGAGAATGCTCATTCTGATGACACTTCAGCTCATTTGTATTCAGAGATCATTTGGAAACTGGATTATTGATATTTAAGTTCTGTGATTAGGACTTCAATGAAATGCAGTTAATTAGAAATAGTAGAAATATTAATGGAGTTACTTCAATTTCAGGGTCAGCCAAGAAAATGAGGTTTTGGAGAGAAGAAGGATCTTGTTTTCAGAATTTTCTGTTAAATTTTGTCCTCTTCTCTTATATCTGAAGTTTACACATACAACAGTACCTGATCGTAAAAGTAAAAGTAAAAAAAAGAAAGAGATGCGAGGGTATCAATACTAGCATTAAGACAAGCTGTATTTTTTTTTTTCTGTATTTTCCCCTTAAGATTTTTTTTTTTTGCATGTCATGCAGGACAAAGTTCTGTGTGTTGAGGTATAGGTATTTTTATGTATTTCAGTCATAAGATGCTTTGCACAAATTATCTAGTGATCTTCTGAGTCTGCAAATAAATGCATAACCCTTTATAAGCAGGCAGGAAACCACCAGCTTGCTTTCTGTTGTGTCTCTGACTGAATTGTACAGGTAATTTGCCTATTTACCCTAAAGTGGTAAGTAGATATGTTTTTTGCTTGATTAGTTTTTTTTTTTCGGCTGTGAGAACAAGAAAGATGTAGAGAAATAGTGAGGACAGAGATATACAGTTGTTGGGATTTTTTAATGATGAGATATGGTAAAGTTTGCAAAGCTTCCTCCTAACCTACACAGCATGGTGCACTAGCAGTGTGTCACTGGAAGCTTAGGGAATTAGAGAATGTCTAAATGCATTAATTTTAAAAAGTAGCAATAAAAAGCATGCCTGTTCATAGTTTCTTGCTAAGTCCATAAAACAGTGTATGTATAGGCATTCAGTAACTTACTCTGGTTCTTTGTTTTCGTTTCTCCACTCCCCTGCAAAGAGCTTCAGTATGGTTTTGATAATTTTTTTCAGATTGTTCATTGTATTGCCTGTGATTAGGAAATGTGCACGTGAGAGAAAGTTTTGTAGCCTAAGAGAAATCATGATGAATGGAAAGAAACAATTTCTGAGCGTGACTAGCTAGAAGAAATTTAATACTATGCTCAAGTACATAAAGTGTTTAGTTTTGCCCTTTGATGGGAACCTTCAGTATAAGATAACTGGTGTTTTCAGGACATACTGTGTGTACTGTGTGGAGATTGTGTCCCTTAGCTTAAGGACAATACTGTCTTTACCATGTATTTCTACTAGGAAAAAATATTAACCTATGGTGCATAAAGAGAATTTGCTGCACCTCTGAAAGTACTGAAACAAGATCCCGAAGTGGTGTGCATAATTTTTCTGTTTTTATAACCAGAGTTAGTGAAAGTTTTGGAATACTTGGATTTTCTGGAGCGAGTTTTCCCATAGCAAACTTGCTCTCCCTGCCTGCCATACAAGTAGCACTTGCAGCTTGCATGCCAGAGCTGGTTGAATAACTCAGTGACAACAATGGCTACCCTCTTACTTCACTATTTTGTTGGAAACTTCTCCCCTGCTGAGTGGGGGGAGAAAAGAGTTCTAATTTGGAGAGTTTTTTGTTTGGCTTTTTGGATTTGGCTTTTGCATGATGACCTTGAATTTTTCTTGCTAATTCTTAGGACTAGTTTTGCAGTGCAATGAATTGAAATGGTTCTGTTATCATGCTGATGATTCCCTTTGTCTTGGTTTCTTTTAATTCCATCAGATTATGCTACAATTGTCTGCCCTTTATCTGTGTAATAATGTGGTGTTTACCAGAGACATAGCTTAATTGCATTTAAAGTGTATTTGAAGAATATGTGCTTTTATTTTTAACTTTGCCTCACTTATGCTAAGCTTCTAAATTGTTCTCAGTCACTCAGAACCAAGAACACTATCCACTCTTTCACCTTAAACCATCCAATGTGATTTTAAAAGAAAATTCAATTTCAAAATAGTATTTGCAGAAGGATTAAAGTTTAATCAGATTTCCATATAAGAACTTAGTGGTGTTTGCTAGCTATATGACTTCACTTGAACTTGAAATCATCAGCAAGATGCTTAGCTCCGTTGTCAGTGCAGTTTGGAAACTAACTGTATTGGGATTCCTGAGTGCTGTGTTATTTTGCCCTCATGGAGTATTCTGACCAGAGTTGGGTTACTCAAGCAGTTGTGCTATGTAGTGGTCAATAAACAGTGAATTCACTCGTGTGTCTGGGTCCTGGTGCTTTTGTTCCTAAAGCAGAATTAAAGTGGAACTACAGATCAGGGTACTGCCACCTTGAAAACTGTTACGCCAGGTCAGGGCCAGCCACTTAGAGCAGTTCCTCACTGAGTGTCCTTCATGGCCTGCTCTAAGTTACTGTAATAAAACATGAGCTGCGTTTCCTGCTCCTCCTTGAACTGTTTGTGGGTTCTCTCATCCTTGCAGTGTTTTAGGTCCCTAATTTTAAATCTGCTGGTAGTCAAAGCCATGTATTTAACACAGTAGCTGTTGTTTTCATTGTAGTGCCTGTTCTGCTGTTTCAGTCTTTGGGGTGAGCCTCACTAAAGCAATTTCTCAGCTTCCACGGACTGAACAGACCATATGAATTCCAAAACTAAGTTGTGTTTTGTTTTGGTTTTGTTGTTTTTTTTTTTTGTTTTTTTTTTTTTTCCCCACTCACTGGTCCCACCATTTCCCTGCTGGTGGAGGAAAGAAACCTCTTGGAATTGACACTGAAGATGTATCCAGTAACTACCCGTGGAAGTTGCATATTACTACTGTAACTCAGGTGCTTGGAGTTCGTCGGTTCTTCATGCCTGGAGCTCTCTTGTTATCTTTTTTTCAGGAGGTCAGAGAGCATGCACACCATCCTGGCTATTTAGCTGATAGAGTCTTCTGGGTGAAATGGTGGTTTTGCATTCATGCAGTCATTTTAGGCTATGGTAGTTCATGGAGTGTCTTCTGTTTGACCTTGCAAAAACTGCACTAATACCAGCTATCTTGACTGACTTAATTTAGTCTGTTTTTTCCCTTGTTATTTTTTTTCCCCTCAGAGCAGGTGCTTCGTGGTACATTCCTTCCAGAGAAGGATTTATTTTCTGTTCAGTGGTTTATGAAGTAATTTTAAGCTTCTCCTTGACTTTGATTCTTCTGTTACTGAGATGGTGGCCTTAATTTAATGTCAAATGTGAATAGCATCTTCTTGCTTTTAAACATCTGTTCTTTTCCTATGGGACTGTATTAGTCTGGCAGACACTTGAAATAACTTGTAGCTAATATAACTGGAAATTGCTTTGCCTGTACAACTTCATTAAAAAGAAAAAAGGAAGTTTTTTCATATGGAGCTGGATATGAAGATGTACTGCTGCTGGGATGTCCTGGCAGGCAGCTGCTTTTTTTTTTTTTTTTTTTTTTTTGCATTCTTGCTCTGTTCCTGCTTTTTAATCAAAATTGGAAAAATATATTTCACATAAACCACTGCATTGGTTTGGATGCAACATAAAATATTTTACTGGTTGTACTTGCAGGGATTTATCTATATTTTTTTATAACCAAACAAAAGCTATCAGAACTGCAAAAATTGGAAAATCTCTGAAGGATGATCTCGGGAGGCAGAGGATTTCATGGAGCTGGTAACTAGTACTTACATAGAGCACTGTGAAAATAGCATTGAATTAGTTACGTAAAGGAGGTGTAGTGTTTGTGGCATTTTTTCTGAAGCACATTGGACTGAGAGAAGCTGAAGCATCTGATATTCAACTTTGATACTTGCTTTAATGACTTCAATTAACAATGACTTCAGCTTTGTTTTATTTTAATTGGATTATAGCTTCCCTTTTTTGTGTAGGTATGGAGTTCCATTTTTAGTTACTTGACTGGCTTTGGGAGCATGAAGATAAGATTCCATTTAAAAGAAAAAACAACAAACCAACTTATCAAAGCTGTTGCCATTCTTCTTCCTGCTTTGAAATAAGTGACGTGTTGGCTACTACTGAAAATGAATCTGAAAATATAAATTCTACTTAGTGTATCTGTGACAGGAAAACCTAGATACAACCTCATTAAAATTAATATATGTTCATAAATATTTTAATGGATTTTAAATAAATATGTCAGATATGGAAGTATGAAGTTATAGGGTTTTTGTCTTCCAAAAAAATGTGGTTTACATTTCTTCCAGACCTCAAAATAAAAAGTGGCAATCTAAAGAGAATGAAAATTTAGTGTCTATTGTTTTCTAACTGATTAATCTTTGGGATTTGTCTTCAGTGCCAGAATGCTTTGCAAATGCTTCAAGGGAACATGTATTTAATATTTTCTTGCTATTTAAATAGAAGGGATTTTTGGTTGCTTCATTAATTAATATTTTGGGAGGAAGTGCCTTCAAACCACTGAGAAAGCCATCATCTCATTTTAAGTTCTGTACTTGGGGTTCTTTTTTTCTGTCCACCCATTGCACTCTCCCCACTTCTGTTTCCACAGCGAGCACTTGTCCTGCTCCTTCACTTTCTTCTTACATGGAGATAGCAATGTTTGCACCAGTGTGGAAATCAGTCAGCATCAGCCGGTGTACCTGCTTAGTGAAGAACATCTCACTCTGGCCCAGCAGTCTAACAGCCCTTTTCAAGGTGGGTTTTGCCGGTTATTAGTGATCACTGAAAGGAATCAATCCTTCAGGTTGCTCAGAACGCCTTCTGGCAAAGGCTGGAAGTAGGAACAGAGGCGTTACCTGTTTTGTATTGATGATGCATTCTCCCCAAATGTCCTGTGTTAGGATGTAATTAGAAGTCAGTCAGTGTGTCTCAGCTCTTCTGCAGGTGGATGAGTTCCATATTCATCTCTTAGCATGTAACCAAATAACTTGTCCTCATGACAAACTTAGTTTCCAATTACTGTCTTATTGGCGACTTAGATATTCAACAAGCTTTATAACCCCCACATATCTTAATTGACTCCTCTTTCAGAAATGCATTTCTGGCTCAACATACTTAACCTATTCACTCCCCTGACCCCTTTTTATGTGGCTCTTCTTTGCCTGTAAATTCCTTTGGTTCCACCAGCAGATGCAGGCTATGCTCTTGACGACAAAGGAGCGATGGGGCCTGAGTCTGGTCAGTGGGCTCTTTGATCATTCCTGTCTTAGACACACTTGTCGTGGCTATAGAGCTCAGTTCTCCTGCACGACCACACACTGCCCTTGTTTATTAACGCTCAGTGTCCAAACTTGCTTTTTTTGAATGCAATTTAACAACAGCTGTGGGTTCCTAATGTGGACAAGACTAAACATGAAAGCAGATTACATCCCAGTCTATACATTGTTGTTGTAACTGTATCCAGCAGAATGAAAGGCTGAGGTAACACCTTGACTGTCAGAATTAAAAATAGTGTTTCTTTTTCCTACTTAAATGTTAGAGACTCCTGGCTAGCCAAGATGTAAAGTTGCTTGTTTAAATAGATTAATTTGTAATTGTGATTGTAGGTGTACTGTAAGAATCACAGTACCACATTTAACAATGTGCACCTATTGCCAACAACGTGTGCAGTGTAGTAAAATGTGATTAGGTGCAATTCACCAATGGTGAGTTGTTTATTCGGTGTGTCTGAAATAACAGTGATGCTGTTTCAGTGGGGAAGACTGAATTTTGGTTAGATAAATTGTCCAACGTGTTTTCATTTACCTTTTTAGTTATTCTAAGTCCGTTTGGATTAAATGGCACGCTCACAGGGCAGTCGTTCAAGCTTTCTGATTCATCGACAAAAAAGCTTATTGGTGAATGGAAACAATTCTATCCTGTCACATCTAACTTGAAGGAGGGATCAGAAGAAAAACAAGAAGAAATGGATTGGGAGGATGATTCTTTAGCTGCTGTTGAAGTCCTTGTTGGTGAGTGCTGTGTTTACCTTTTAGTTACTGAAACAGACTGGCTGATTAGGTCTGCAAAAGTTCTCAATGCAGAAGTGACCCCATTTTATTCTCTTTGCAAATACTTCCAAGTGCTGTTGGTCTCTGCTTTTTTTTTTATTTTTTATTTTTCTGTTTAATGCTCGGGACTATCTAAAATGAGTGGCTGCTTAAAAGTAGGTTTTGCACACCTGTTACTAGGAGGTGTTTATATGATCTGAGAAGCAAGAACCTTAGACCATCACTGTTGACATCTAAGACGCATTAAAACCATGTTGTCCATGTGTCAGATTCTGTGCAAATTCACAATCCTGGAAAAGTTAATGTTGTCAGGCACTGCATTTATCTGCTGCTTTTCCAAAAATACAGTAGTTTGTTCCTCTGCTGTGGGCTATTGACTTTTGATTTGCCAACTAATGTAATAATTAATGGTTATTATAAGCTTGTATTGCAGCGATGACTGGAGACCCTGATGATGATGGAAAAAGTATAAATGTTAGTGTACGTGAAAATAAAATGTATGTTTTCAGTCTTCTTTGTAAAACAAAATGATAGATGCAAGTAGTAGCATTGTAGGGCTGTCTCTACCTCTATATACAAAGCTCTTTTTATTCATTTACCCAAATGTTCTGTATAGAGCTAATCATGAACCCTCATAATGATGAGGATGATAGTAGAGATCTTTTGTCCAGGGATACCACCAGGACAGTAGGTAGAAAGGGGAGGTGACTGGTAAAATGATCTATCAGTTGCTGATTTTAAATATAAGTTTTTGGTAAACAACTGAAAGTCAACTTGCTCCTTTTTTTTAGCCGGTGTGCGAATGGTATACCCAGCATGCTTCGTTCTAGTTCCTCAGACAGACATCCCTACTCCTAGTACTGTAGGGGCATCTCACTGTTCAACTACTTGCTTGGGTGTCCACCAAGTGCCTGCTTCCACAAGAGATCCTGCCATGTCTTCAGTAACTCTGACTCCACCAACATCACCAGAGGAGGTTCAAACAGGTAAAGTTAGCTTCTGCATTGGGGAAATAATTCTGATGGTTTCTCCTAGCCATCTTAGCAGTATTTGGCAAGGATTCAGATGTACAACTGACCTGTGACTAAAGGTCACATTTCTTTAGCTGTAAGTCTGTTGTAGTAAAACTAGTTTTAATGGTTGTGGGAAATTTCTGTGGGCAAGTTTTTGGTTTTGTTTTTCTTTTCCCTTTCTGTGTATGTGTGTATTCTGGCCTAGCTTGACAAACTTGATTGTGCATTGTGTCACTAGTGAGCAAGATGATGTTTTCAGCCTTTTTCACTGTCAAGGGAAGATTCTTTAGAGTGAAGTTTACAGTAAGGCGGTGGGCTCTCTGAACTGTGTGTGAGTAGTGGTTATGGTAAACCACTTTAAGCCAAAGAGGGTAAGGCTCACTGATAGTTTTAATTCGCTTTACACAGTTGTTCTTGTGCAGAAGAGGTTTTGTTGGTGTTTTTTTCCACTCCCTCAAAGTCTTCTCTAACCATTGTTTGACCTTTTAAAAATATTTTAAGTAATGCTGCTAAATCGGCCAACAGATTTGCCCAAGTTTTTTCTTTCTTTGGAAGATAAAGAATAGCCAACCTAGTTATAACAAAAACATATATGGTGCTCTTTTCCTATTAGAAGGAACCTTTTTTGTTTTTATTTCCTACCTTGAGTTTAGAAGATACTTTTCTTCCTGTGGTATTCCTGACTGAATTGAAGTAATAGTGATTGTAAGTGTATCACCTCATCGCTTGAAACTGTTTCCTTTGGTCCCGCTTTTCAGTTGACGCTCAATCTGCCCAGAAGTGGGTGAAGTTTTCTTCAGTTTCTGATGGATTTATCTCTGACAGTACTAGTCATCATGGTGGCAAAATACCTAGAAAGCTGGCCAATCAAGTGGTGGACAGAGTTTGGCAAGAATGCAATATGAACAGAGCACAGAACAAGTATGTACTCATTTTGTGAAGCTAAAAATACCCAAGGTATCTTGTGTGTTCACTGTAGAGAACAGTTCTGTTAAAGATGCTGTGACTGCTGATAGAAGATGCTTTACTCTTCTTTAAAATGTTTTATTGCTAAGTTAATTTGTTCCTAACTAGAGTTTCAGTTCTCAGTTTAATATGTTAGTAAAAGGCTATTTATAATTCGATGAATCCCATGTCACAAAACTGCTCCTGAGGCTTGACAGAAGATAAGGAAAGAGCATATGTTGATCCAAAGTAACTCTCCTGATATTGAATCTTAGGAGAAAGTATTCTGCTACATCAAATGGCTTGTGTGATGAGGAGACAGCTGACAAGGTAGCATCCTGGGATTTTGTTGAAGCCACGCAGAGGACAAATTGCAATTGTTCAAGGTATAGTACTTGGCAAACCCGCAGTCCAACAATGTACATAGAGATTGAAGTGCTCAGGAGAGGACTTGTGATGACTCCTTTAGGAGTAATTAAGCAATAGCTGCTTGTAGGAAAGCTCTTACAAAATTTGTCTCTTCTGTCCTAAATGTCATTGTAGGTCTTGAAACTCTGCCCAATACGATAATGCAGAGTTTTTATTCATGTGAATCATCCGAGTGGACATACTGGCAGTTCAGTGACAATTCCTGAGCCTTGAGCTGGAATTCCTTAGGCCTGTATATGGGTAGAAATGACCTCATGGGCAATTTTCTTGGGCTGCAGTGGAAAGGGAATGCCTGTTTATGTAGGAATTAAGAACTTTTTATAGAGGGCTGTGGCATTGGCCTTGAAGGAAGAAATCAACAGTAAGATGATTGTAGCATTGTGTCTTCATGAATATGAAAAAACACAACCTTCAAATGGGCTTGACTTTTAGGAGAATAGAGCATTCCAGGGATGGCTGTACATAAAAACGCTTTTCTGTGAGTTCATTGCCCATATAAGGGGTTTTTATATTAGCTGGGGTGGGGAAACGGATCAAAACTGGGTAAAGTCTGAATTTACCTTCCAGGTTTTGTTATGGCTTCTGCTTTGAAACTGAGCAACGACACAGACTGTTAATATAGGTGTCTAAAATAAATGGAAATATTAATTTAAGTGAATTCTCAATTTCTTTATTTATGGTAGAGTACTAATCTTAAGGTGACTCAAAGTGCTGCAAAGGTTTAAATGCTTTTTCTGATTTACATCTTGAACTGATTACCTTGAAGTGAATATTGGAATCTTTAAAAAATGAATATATGGAGGTTGTAGCATTTCAAAAGAAATCTGGTTTTCCCTCTTTTCTTGAAATGATTGGTTTAAGTTCTGTGGGAGTACTTTTGTGTCCTGAGAAGAGCTGGGAGATGGAGGAGGATTAAATGTTCTGTTAACTAGTGCTATCATATCTAAATTCTCCTTAAAGAGAAAACAATTAAACGTGAGGTATGTATTAGAAATATGCAGCTGCAAAGAGAAATTGCAAATATTTAAAACCCTTTATGAAAATTTAAAGTAAAAACAAATTAGGATACCTTTTTACCTTTTATTCCTGCCTAATCCTGAAAACTGGGACTGTTTAGTCTAGAAAAGAGGAGACTGAGGGGAGATCTTATTAACAATTGCAAATATCTAAAGGGTGGGTGTCAGGACGTTTGGGCATCCCTTTTTTCTATTGTAGCTGGCAACAGGACAAGGGGTAAAAGGATGAAGCTGGAACATAAAAAGTTCCACTTAAATATAAGAAAAAACTATTTATCTGTGAGGGTGAAGGAGCAGTGGAACAGGCTGCCCAGAGAGGTTGTGGAGTCTCCTTCCTTGGAGGTCTTCAACCTGCCTGGACATGTTCCTATGTGACGTGACCTAGGTGAACCTGTTTCTGCAGGGAGGTTGGACTCGATGATCTCTAAAGGTCCCTTCCAACCCCTACCATTCTATGATTCTAATCCTGTTTTTCATGAAAATTGCCTGCTGCTTAACTTCCCTAATGGATGAGTGGCAAACAATATCCATACACTAAGGATGTACATACAGTTCAATAGCTTAATCATAAACATTTAACATCCCACTCTAGGCTTTGTTGTTTCCTGTGTCTTATTCTCTCAGCTGATCTAGAGAGAACTTCAAGATGAAATGTTTAAATTCAAGTGCATTTATACTGGAAAAAAAAAGCTACCTGTAATGCAATTGAGACATTGAGGGGATTTTTTTGGTCCTTGTTAAATTTTTAGGTAAATAGCTACAAAAGCTTCGAAATAGCTTTTGTAGGACTGAGCTTGGCTTCTAGATCTTTGATGTTGATTTTCCACTCCTTGACCCATAGAGACTTGGACATCACCATTGGATTGTGTTGGTGCTTGAATGCAAGAAGTCCTTCACTAATTCATATGTTGTTCTACTGATTCATCAGTGTTGGCAGAAGTTAAAAGTGACAACATGTTCATGTGACAATCTATTTCTGTTAAAAGCAGTTATAAAATACTGTCTTCAGTTACGAGGATTATGTGTGTGTTTGGCTCATAGGACAGCTTTTACAGTTCTTTTTTAAAATGGTATTCTGAAATCTTGCAAAGCTACTCAAGTCATTTGAATTAACTGATGGTCAGAAAGAGGCAGCTTCGCTTCAGAATGCTATCAGTTTCAGATTTCTATAATCGACTGTGTAATGGCTTAGAAGCGGGTTCTTATCTAGTGAAAAAGAACATGATAGACATATTTGAAAGATTAATGTAAAATATTCTCCCCTATATTAATTCTGCAGGCACAAAAATCTCAAACCAAGAAATTCAGGTCAACAGGGGCAGGCACCACCTGTGGGCCAACAACAGCAAGCAGCTCCAAAGCACAAGACAAATGAGAAGCAAGACAAAGGGGATAAGCCACAGAAACGCCCTTTGACTCCTTTTCATCATCGTGTATCTATCAGTGATGATGTTGCCATGGAGGCAGATTCAGCGAGTCAGAGGCTTGTGATGACTGCACCAGACAGTCAAGTGAGATTTTCAAATATCCGAACTAATGATGTAGCAAAGACTCCTCAGATGCATAATGCTGAAATGGCAAATTCACCTCAGCCGCCGCCTCTTAGTCCTCACCCGTGTGACGTAGTTGATGAAGGAGTAGCTAAAGCTCCTTCCACTCCTCAGAGTCAACATTTCTACCAGATGCCAACGCCAGACCCTTTGGTTCCCACAAAAACAATGGAAGACAGACTCGATGGCTTGCCTCAGCCTTTTCCAGCTCAGTTTCCTGAAGTCATAGAGCCTACAATGTATGTTGGTACTGCGGTGAATTTGGAGGAAGACGAAGCTGATACTACTTGGAAGTATTATAAAGTTCCAAAGAAAAAGGATGTGGAATTCTTACCACCTCAGCTTCCAAATGATAAATTGAGAGATGATCCAGTAATACCTGCTGGACAGGAAAATGTAACATCAGTTACAGAGTAAGTAGTGCTTAATACTATGGTAATAACGTGTGACAAAGTGAGGAAATGGAAGGCCAAGGGCGGTAGTTTCTTGTTAGAAGCGACCTTGTCACTAAAGCTGAGCACTAATGCTGAGGGTGTACAAGAAGGTATGAAATGTGAGCACAAAGCACAGTCAAGTATGTCATCAGATCTTTCCAGCTTTCTCTTGTTAGAACTCTGGATTTAGCAGATGGCAATGAAGTTTATTTTTTTACTGTAAAATTAATCTGCAGCCAAATTATGCTTATTTGGGACTTGAAGTGTCTCATCCCTGTCCTGTCCAAAACAACCAACCTTGTCTTAACACTTTCTTGAATACATGGATGATCTCAGCTGCAGGCTTACTCTGTTAAAGATCAAGTTTCTTCCACCTCAGGTTTGTTCTTGCCTTTATTCAGAAGAACTCTTAGGCTTTGAAAGCTGTAATTTAAATGGCTGATGGGAACAATGAGGAACTAATCTGTTTTCCTGGAAGACATTAACTTTAGTGTAGGCTGCAACTACTTCCTAGTGTCATGGGTTTCTCTTTGGAGGAAGTAACATCAACTGATATTCCCGTATATGGTGGATTCTGTGTCTTTTAAAAGGCTTAAGGATTTGAGGTTATCAAAGAGAACAAGTGACTGGCTTGTCTATTGCTGTTGCTCTTAGACTTCAGATCATATGGGAAACCCTTATTCATTAAACAAAACTTGATTTTTATACTGCCCAAGTTCTAATAATTTATGGCAGTGGAGGAAAATAATTAGTGTTGAAACTTGCTTTATTTGGTGAAGGAAATTTATGTAAAACGGAACTCCTCCAAAAAGGTGGTGGTTGTCCAAAAACGTGACCACCACCCACCTAAAAAAAGCCCCAAACATAAGAACAAAATCCTGAAACTAAACCATCTGGCCTTCTGGGTTGTGTCTTCTTTGTTGTTGGACAGGAGGAGTTTCTGATGCAGTACATCTTTTAGAACTCTTCCTTGTGAGGATGTACTGCAGGAACAGAGGGTAATGGGAAGCATTACAGTTAATAGTCATCTTCACATAGTTGGGACCTGGATGCAGAGGTGACAAACGTTGGCTTAGGATTGTGATTGAGGAATTAAGAAAACACATCTTGAATGCACCTGGAATTGCGCCTCTCAGCTCACTTGCTGTTGATTGTATTCGGTCAAAATTTGGTTTTTCTGCTGTTCAGGTTAAAGGAGACTCTTAATGTGACCAATATCAAATTACTGAGGTGGGGTTTTTTTTCCCTTGTAGAAGTTTAGTGTACTTAGTTGGTGGTAGAACAGTTAAAGCAGAGACTTGACTGAAATTCTATGTTGATTATCTGTTTTCTTGCTGGCAGTGGAAAGCCACTGATGGCAGTCATATTGATTTTGCTATGTAGGAAAGCTGTGAGAAGTAAATATGCTGTGGCTGTTGGTCTGTTCTCATACACATTTTCTTAGCCATATCTTTTGTATTCACTGTTTAAGAGTTTACATTAGCTAGTGCATGTCTCAGCTCTTTCAAGATGTGCATTTATATGATTTTTAGCATTTCTTTTTCCCCTTGAATTCATTTCATCTGACTAGAGAGAGATATGCTCTAATTCACAATCTTCTTTATTCAGTTCAAGATATGGTCTTTCCTTGTATGGCTTCTAGTTTGATTTAACACTTTATTGAATATATATATTTATTTCCCTTCCCCCCCAGAGTATCTGGCTATTACCTTCTCTTCCTCTTCAGTGGTCAAAAATACTGGAAGCTGCTGCTTGCTCTCACAATGTATTTTTCCTGCTATTTGGTTCTTTACTCCTAGAAAGCAGTTCCCATCTTTTTTGTGGGTTTTTTTTTCTGTATGTAATTTTTGTAGAGTTTAGAAAAGAGAAATCCTCAACTCCATCAAGTGCTACTCCAGACTTAAATACCAACGCTGCTTGCCACAGAGCCATCTTGCTCTACTGCTGTCTGAGGCAGCCGTGCTGGGGCAGTCAGGCCTAGAACAAGATTTTATTGAGCATGGGTGACCAGCATGGATAGATTTAACCATATTGTTAGCTGGAAGGTGTTTCACTTCTAGGAAGTCTTTTAGCAAAGTAAACCAGTTTCTGTGTCCGTTCTCATGTACCACAATTTGACAGGGATGTACAAGGCAGTGAGGAGAACTCTGAGGAATTCCTGTCCTTTTTGTGTGCAGAATTTCAAGGTTGAACTCCTTGAATTGTTCTGTATCACATTTCTTTTTCTGATCTCTCAGAGGAGAAATGTATGTCTGGGGTTTTTTTTGGATAGCCAGGCTTTGTGTCGAACAGAACTTGGGTGTGTTAGTTGTGTTAGACATGGCTGTGTAGTGGGAGGGTTGATGTTCTTTATACATTAAAATGAATTAAATAATCAGGAATTATGTTCTTAAAATATGGAAAATTCAAGTTTGATCACTTTTTCCTGATAATTTGTTTGAACATGGATGTGGAATGGCAATGAGTAATTTGTTTTAACCTGGTGAATATCTTTTAGCAGATATAGATAGTTGAACACATTTGCACTTTATAATAAATGACAGCTATGACCTGGATAAATTACTAATCTTTATGTGAATTGACAATGCTTGAGGAGATATGGGCAGAATGAATCACACTGCTGTTTCTTACTTGTGTAAGGAGGTTATATTAAATGACTAATGATTTAATCTTTTTCCCAGAAAGTTTTCTGAGGTGGAAAGGAAGAAAGTGCGAGGGGAAGGTGAATTTCTTCTTGTAAAGATTGTGCGACAGCAAAAATATATCTACATAATAGACACTAAATACTATTTTCTGATCATTATTTTTCTTTTGTTCAGACTAATGGTGCAATGTAGAAAACCTTTAAAGATTTCAGATGAATTGGTGCAACAGTATCAGAGTAAAAACCAATACCTAGCAGCCGTAGCGACGGAGGCCGACCAGGAACCTGAAATCGATCCTTATGCCTTTGTTGATGGTGATGTGGAATTCTTATTTCCTGATAGTAAAAAAGATAGGCAGAACATGGAGAGGGAAGCAGGGAAGAAACACAAGGTGAGTAAAGGAGTGAGAATACAAATCAGTTGATGAGATTAAACCAATTGCTTTAGTTGCCAAATGTAATTTAGATCCTTCTCTGTGTATTTAGAATTATGTTGGTAGGAACCTTGTATTCTAGCAGAAATGATCAATGAAATAATACTTAAAAGTACACTCTCTGTAAAAAGAGAAAATATAACTGCATTAGGAACTTGTATATGAAATACAACTAGTCCTAATGAACAAATTTATCTGTGTGAACTGCTGGTATGGAGGATTTCATTCAATAACTGCTACAGTTAATGTATAGCAATTGATATCAAGTGTTTTTCAATAAGGTGTTGGAGCAAGAATCCACAACTTGCTTTCTGAATTAATCCCCAGCACAAAATCCAAGATTTACATTCTTATCTGTGTGTTGCTAGTACATTGTCTGTATTCCAAGCTTTCTTCTCCCTAGCCAGACCTCCAGATAGAAGACTAATGAGAACCTGGTACTTTTCCTATGTACAAGAATTCCCATTGTGAGACAAAATGCCCCCCCATCCCAATTAATTTAAGCCAATTTTTCTACTTTTTTTTTTTTTTTTGTAACAGGCTGAGGATGGGACATCTAGTGTTACAGTTTTACCCCATGAAGGAGAGGATGCTATGTCTCTATTTAGTCCTTCTGTCAAGCAAGGTAAAAAGACTTTCAGTTGTGCTATATTAATGATCTCTTGATTAATCAATAGATTCTAATAATTCTAATTGTATTTCCCTGTCCCTTCAGTGGTAGGAATCTGCTTGGAACGTACCTTTATTGCACCTTGGAAAATGTTGACTAAAAAGACTAAATGTCATCAAATTCGGGAGAACTTATTTATGTCTTAAGATAGATGAGTGAAACTGAGAAGATACTAGGGTTTTTTTCCCCTCTTCCCCTCTCATTCCCAGCTGTAGAAATAGTTTTCAAAATTGCCAGTGTTTTTGTAACGTTTGTTTAACTTTACAGATGCCCAACGTATTGCTGCTCATGCTCGCACTGCATCAACCAGCCTGTTCCATGAAACAGACTTGGTGGTCTCTTACACTGACCTTGACAATCTCTTCAATTCTGATGAAGACGAACTAACAGTAAGTGATGTGCAAAAACAGTGGCAGCTGCTAGACAAAAAGCTGGAAGGAACAAGTATGGGTTTTCGTGGTTTCTGCATTGGGCTTTTTTAGGTGTTTGTAGGAGAGGTTGCAATATGTGCCTATAAGCAAGTGCTGTGGCTTCTCTGTAGCAGACCCACTGTTCTAGTTGACTCATACAAACATGTTTTTGATACAAACAAGCTTTTGATCTTACATCCTTACTATCCAGAAAGTGTATGCTTCTGGAATACATCTTTAATTATAATTTTATAGATACAATAGTGGTACAAGTGCCTGCTTCCTATGGGCTAAGTTCTGTTTAACTACTTGATAAAGGTAATACTGAAACAAAAGAAAAACTTGTGAATGGGAAGAGGCATTTAGTCACATGGATATTCTGCCAAATAAGCTACTTTATTGCAGCAGCTGTTATTTTAGAACAGTTTCTCTTGCAGTCTCTGATAGCTCTGAATTTCTTTTTAGTTTCTGTTTTGATGCTGTTTGTAATCAGTTGTATTTTCTGAACTGTTCTTTGCTCCATGCTTAATCCTAAATCCCCTTACCCAGACAAAATGCCCATCAACTTTAATGGGAGCTGTAGCTGAGTAAGGGCTGAAGGATCTTAATAGCCCTCAAAGGTCATCATTACATAAAGCAAGTGTATTTGCTCTTAAATATGAAGACTTTTATTTTCTGTAGCCTTTAGTACTGTCTAAACATTGTAAAATATCTCTTGTTCTTCTAATATCAACAGCTTTTCTTCACTATACCTTTTGTTCCAGGATTTGTGTTTCTTTATCTATGCTTTTCCTGTTCATGTGGTAACACAAGTAATGTTAGCATAGCTTTGGGAGTCTGTGTGTTTTTTCTGATAGATTGTGGGCAGCCCTATTTAGCTTTTTTAATATATCTGCTAGCAGGCTGGGAGTTGTTTTATAACTGATCTTTCACTTTAATAGCATTATGACTTGATAGGAGCACATTCTCTGAGTTAGAAGTATTAAGGGAGGACAAGTGTAACCTCAGCCACTAGCAATGGCTTCTGATTTATTTTAATTTTTCTAAACATTTTATACAGTCTCAGCTTTGTATGTTCCCTACATATGAGAATTCATGTTACCACGAAATATGACCGTGTCTTTGTGTCTGAGGTGATTTTCATTACAATACTTCTTATCTTTCTTAGCCTGGATCTAAAAGAACAGTGAATGGAGCTGATGACAAATCCAACTGCAAAGAGGCAAAAGCAGGAAATCTAGACCCACTGTCATGTATAAGTAAGCTTTATTTGCCTTTTTCTGTATAGAACACTAGCTCTAAACTTTTGATGGCTTATATGCTGTGGGGATTTGGAAACATATGCTTCATTTGCCCCTCTGAAATGTTAAGAGAAACGAAATACTTCAAAATGTTTTCATGCTCTAAAGTCTACTTCTAATCTGAAATTAGGCACTGCAGATCTCCATAAAATGTATCCAACTCCACCCTCATTGGAACAACATATTATGGGATTTTCTCCAATGAACATGAATAATAAGGAATATGGCAGTATGGACACTACACTTGGAGGAACAGTACTTGAAGGGAACAGCTCTAGTGTGGGAGCTCAGTTCAGAATTGAAGTTGATGAGGGTTTCTGTAGCCCCAAACCTGCTGAAATAAAGGTAGGTAGTGCTGAAAGTCCTGATAAATGCTTCTAATGATTCTAATGATTATTGTTCAGTTTATTACTTAATCCTGATAAAATAAGGGATTTTTGTGGGAAACTTAGTTCATATTTTAACCTATATCCTGCATTATGCTGGAGTAGGTAATGCACAGTGTAGTATGTAGTATATAGTATTTTACCTCTTAAACTTCAAGAAAGAGTAGTACATACTTAGCTTTTAGACAGAGGAAGGGATGCATTTCAGTAATTGCAGGTCATTGCTTTGTGTTGGCATATTGCTTTTTGGAGAACCATGGGTGTGAATGATGTGTGTATAAATAATCTGACTTTGTCTTTGGCAGCTGTATCAGGATTTAATATTAAAGAGCTGCTGCTTGAACTTGGTGACATTTGTTTGAGAAGCATTTTAAATGCTGAAGTGATCGAAGTTACATGCTGATGCTTTACTATGTCTAACTTCTAGGATTATTCTTATGTTTATAAACCTGAGAACTGCCAAGCTTTAGTGGGATGTTCCATGTTTGCACCACTGAAGACACTTCCCAGCCAGTGTCTTCCTCCCATCAAACTGCCAGAAGAATGCATTTATCGACAGAGCTGGGCTGTGGGAAAGTTGGATTTACTTCCTCCAGGACCTACCATGCCATTCATCAAAGATGGGTATGACCTGTTTCAGCTGTGTAAGGTGGTCAGTTATCCACACTACAGATAGCAAGTGCTTCTGAATTTATTTGGTTTTAAATCTGTAATAAGAAATACATGTGCAGACACACTGTGTTTATACAAGTGACAGGCTTTAAAAAGATCCTCATGATTAAACCTCGCTGTAAGGGTCTGTCTTCTCAAATAGTTTCTTAACTATGCATACGTTGTATTCGTTGTCTTGTTTGAGGGTTTCTTGGGGAAGCTTAATGGTGCAAGTCTAGTTTTAATAAGTAATGAACATGGTAACAATCAAGATAAATGTGAACTTGGGACTCTGTTTTTGTGGTGGTGGTGTAAATGCTGTAAGGGCTTAGGTGGTGCTTCTGTTTCTTAAATTATTTTCTCAAATAGCAGTAACCTCAGCTGTATTGGGACTAGGGAAACATTTCCTTTGATTGGAAGCTATGCCTGGTGTGACATTGCCTGGTAACAGTAGTATTGCAGTAGGCATTTCTGTAATCTGCATTTGGTAGCAATGGTCTTGCTGGCAGTTCTTCCTGAAGAAAATATTTATTCCTCCTTCTCTTTTGCGTCAGTACCTGGTAAAAATGCATTAGGGAACAAGGAAGGGATGTATTTATTCATAAAACCTTATGAATATTAAATCTTGGAGTAAATACTGATGTTGCTTCTGTTAGGGTTATTCATCAGCAATATATCCAGGTATCATTAGCCATATAGGGCTTTGGGATGTACTCAGCTGCTTAGGAAAGAAAATGTTAAATGCTTTCAGGTGATGCTTTCCTCATGGAACCAACCGAATCTGATATTCGTAGACCCAGCGTATTTTCTTACCACGTGTCAACACAATGTGTAAATAAGACATGAACAAAAAAGGTGTCCTTCAGACTCCATACAGTCAGGGAAATTATAATTTATTCTGACCACACTTGTTTCCCATGCAAAGGAAAGACGAAAGGAGGCAGGGAAAGATTCTTTAACAGGGCTGCCAGTGGGAGTCCTGCAAAGGCATTTAAAACAAATGCTCTTGAAGTTCCTTAGAGAATGAAAGTCTTACTGTGGATTATGAAAGACTAGTTTTTAAAAAGCAGATATTAATTGGGAGGGTCCTTCTTTAGAAATTTGAGACTTAAACTTCAAAACTAGTATGTTGTGTACTTAAGATATTTCCTTCTTCTTGTGGCTGCTGCCAGCGATGGAAGCACTATGGATCAAGAGTATGGCCCTGCATACACACCACAAACTCATACTCCTTTTGGGATGCCACCAAGTAGCGCACCTCCCAGTAACAGTGGAGCTGGAATTCTCCCTTCTCCTTCCACCCCTCGTTTCCCAACTCCTCGAACACCAAGGACTCCTCGAACACCTCGTGGAGCTGGTGGACCTGCAAGCGCACAGGGTTCAGTCAAATACGAGAACTCTGATTTATACTCACCAGCTTCCACGCCTTCGACGTGTAGACCGCTTAATTCTGTTGAACCTGCAACAGTGCCTTCCATTCCAGAGGCACACAGTCTTTATGTGAATCTCATCCTCTCAGAGTCTGTAATGAATCTTTTCAAAGACTGTAACTTTGACAGCTGCTGCATATGTGTTTGCAATATGAACATCAAAGGTGCTGATGTTGGAGTTTACATTCCTGATCCAACACAAGAGGCCCAGTATAGGTGTACCTGTGGTTTCAGTGCTGTTATGAATAGGAAATTTGGCAACAGTTCTGGACTGTTTCTTGAAGATGAATTGGATATTCTAGGACGTAACACAGAGTGTGGCAAAGAAGCAGAAAAACGCTTTGAAGCTCTCAGAGCTACTTCTATTGAGCATGGCAGTGGAGGACTGAAAGAACCTGAGAAACTGCCCGATGAGTTAATACTGTTGCTGCAGGATCAATGCACCAACTTGTTCTCACCGTTTGGGGCAGCAGATCAAGATTCCATTCCCAAAGTTGGTGCAGTTAGCAACCTGGTACGTGTAGAAGAAAGGGATTGTTGCAATGACTGCTACTTGGCCTTGGAACATGGACGGCAATTCATGGACAATATGTCAGGAGGAAAAGTTGATGAAGCACTTGTGAAAACTACTTGCTTGCACCATTGGTCAAAAAGAAATGGTAAATATTGAAAACAGCTTCTACTTGTCCACCTCTTAATTTTTTAAGGGTTTGTTTGTTTTCTTTGTAAATATCGGGTGTGTGAGACTTTGTCCACTGTCTTGCTTGCATAAACTTCTATTTTTATGGTGTTCAGAATAACCATTCCTCTTGCATTCTGTGTTGGTATGATACAGCAAGCATAGTGTAGGCCTTGGCTACCATCAGTTGTAAATTCCTAACATAATTTGAACTGTACTGTAAGGCCACAGTAACTGTCCAAAATGCTTCACTAGGTTTATTCTTCTAAGGCAGTTTTTTGGTGACTGTATCTACAGAGGCTCTGTGGAATGAGTGTACATAGGAAGTGTAGGTGGTTCAAATGGTGACTGTACTTTGAAGGCTACTGTGGTAGAATTAAACAAGATTTATGATTCAGTTGGCTTCCTCCGCTTCTTTAAGGGGGGGGGTTGGTGGTAGTTTAGTGGTATGTTTGGCAAGTAAAGGATTATTGTAGCCTTCTCACTGTTTTGGGTCTGCCAGGGATCTTTGGATTTTTCCTTCTAGGGCCTGAGTAATGCTTTTCTGTCTCATGGAATACCCTTTATTGTGTGTGTTTGCATGCTTCTCCTCTCAGTAATCGTCTTTTCAAGTAGCAGGATGAGAAGTGAAATGTGAAGCTTTGATAGCAATTAGCTGTAATTCATAGTTGTTAATGAGGATGAGGAGGACTAACAGTAACACACAGCTAGGTTTCAGATGTGAGGGATTAAATTTAAAAGCCCAGGCTATAGATAAATCCACATTTTCAGGCACTCAGGAGAAGACTCAGGTGTTACTGTGACCTTGGTATTTAGGATAAAAAAGATGCAAAGATACTTCTAAATGAAAGGCTATGAAATTCTAGCCACCAAATTTGGTGTCAGGTTTTTGGTGTTGAACACTGTACATTCAGTGGCTTAGTCGTGGCAAGCTGATGAAATGGGCTGTGACTGTGTGAGGCTTCTCTTGACTTCATGGAAGTGAGCACTGGGTGGCAGTCTGCCTAATCCTCCTTTATTTGCAGGGAAAATCCTGTAGTTTAAGGGTTGTACAAATTCCTTATTTTGATGGGGGGTTCTCTCTTTATCTTTAGGGTTTTGGTCCCCCTTTAGTTGAAACCATAGATAAGGCTTTGAAGGGGAAAAACACTAGGGAATTAAAAAAATCCGTCTGTTTTTTGAGTGGCTGAGAGGGGAAGAGAGAAGATGTTAAATCTGTGTGCTTAACTCTTTCTGTCATGGCCTTGGGGTAGTCTGCATCTGTGCTTCAGAAGAGAATGAAAATCAATGGTTTAGGATTCTAAGTTGTTTGTGGAGGGCTTTATTGTATCCTGTTGTGGCAGTAGGCCCTGACTGGGTTTTTTATTGTCCTTACAGTTGTGGATATAAGCATGCAGTGTTCCCAGGACATCCTTCGCATGCTCCTCTCGCTCCAGCCAGTTCTTCAGGATGCAATTCAGAAGAAGAGAACAGTCCGCTCCTGGGGTGTACAGGGCCCCCTCACGTGGCAACAGTTCCACAAAATGGCTGGCAGAGGCTCTTACGGTAACTGCAGAGGCTCCTGTCTGTTAATCTCTACCTGACCTGGCCACCAAACCTCAGTGTTGGACACTGATTGGAATTCTAAACAGTATTTGACCTTTCTTTAAACTGACAAAGAGCTGAGAATTCTTTGCTACAGAAAAAATAAGAGAAAGCATTTATATTCCTTAAAACAGTAAATGAGTGAAAGATACGTGTATTGCAAATCGACAGCTTAGGTTGTGTTGTGTGTATGCACCTGACACTTCTCCAAGTTGGGCTGAACTCACAAAGATGGATTTAATGTTAAAAACAGAGTAACTGCTTTTGATTTTGTTTTTACTCAAAATAATGGCTTCATTTTAATTACTCTAAAAATAGTGTAGTTAGAACTACCAGCTTTGAAATGCGTGAAAAAAAGGAGCTTTATGGCTCAGTAGTTTCAGAACTATGTTGGGGATCTCTAAAAGTCCCTTCCAACCCCTACCATTCTATGATTCTGTGATCTGAGGTTATCCAGTATGTTGTCTTGATAAATATTTGGAGTGACCAACACGTGATGTACACTTACAGATACAAGGTAAATTCCGTGCACGCAAGGTTTAAACTGACTTCGTTAGCGTATGAGATTGATTTACCACATTTGTAGCTATATTTAGAATGTGGTAATTACATACTTAGAGCACATGTAAATGCATGTTCTTAAGGTTTTATTCCTTCTGTGGTCCTTTAGATAGGTGTTTAGACTATTTACATCTCGTCCCTCTCTTATTTTTTTGATCACTGATTGCTTAGGCTCTGTGGGGAAAGCTTCTTGCACAGTAAATATCTGTTCCTGATTATCTGCATACTGATAGAAATACTAAACAACTGTGGAGCTGCTTCTTGAGGCTCTGAGAGATTTCAAAGAAAAATAATGTAGCTGATGCTTTTCTGCAGAGTGTTGGATCATACGTGGCAGGCTTTTCACTTGCTTCTATTCCATTTACAATGAGTACTACTTCCTGTTAGATGCTGGGAATACCAGTGTGTTTTCTAGTCATGTTTCCTAGAAGCAGGGTGTTAGTTGTAAGCTTTAATATATTGGAAAACGTGTGTTGCTTTTCCAGGAACCGATGAGTCCCCGGAACCGCTGCCAATCCCAACATTTTTGTTGGGATACGATTATGATTTTCTGGTGCTGTCTCCGTTTGCGTTGCCATATTGGGAGAGGCTGATGTTGGAGCCTTATGGATCTCAAAGAGATGTTGCATATGTTGTGGTGTGCCCTGAGAATGAGGCTCTGCTGAATGGAGCAAAAAGCTTCTTTAGGGATCTGACTGCAATATACGAGGTATGTTACTCATGGCTGTTAGCAGTGAAATGGCTTTTTGAGAGACTCGTTCTAATACGTACTCATAACTACTTATCAGGCTTGTCTCAGGTGATAGAAACGCTTGCACAGAGTGTTATCTCACGTGCTAGAAAGGATTTTAGGAATGAGCACTTGGAAGATAAGGGTTGTTCGTGCTGCTCACCACTCCTTTTAGTAATAGCTGTTTGGGGAGTCTTTATCTGATAAACGCCACTCAGTGGTAAAACTCTGTATTGCCACTTGGATTGTTTTAGCTGCATTGAATTAATTAAATGCATGTTATTACCTGGATTGTGATTAAGGTTAGAGTAGATGATGTATCAGGTTTTCTTACATTTAGGAAAACATGAAAATAAACTATATAATCACTAAATAGTGTTTTGTACTGGTGTCAAAATGCTACTTTGGAATATCATATCTAAACTATGAGTTCTCTGTCTTAATATATATGCTCCTTTGGGTGATATTTAACAACTTTAAGTCTTACAAGTTCGTTATCTTGGATCTTCTGTTTTACCTTATTTGCAGTCGTGCAGGCTTGGTCAGCACAGACCTATCTGTAAGTTATTGCCTGATGGGATCATGAGAGTTGGACCTACTGCTTCAAAGAAACTTTCTGAGAAGTTGGTCACAGAATGGTTCTCACAGACAGCTAATGCCAACAACGAAGCATTTTCCAAACTCAAGCTATATGCTCAAGTTTGCAGATATGAGCTGGGTATGACTTTTGTTTTTTTAATGTTTCTTATTTCATACAGGTACCACTTACTCCATTCGAGAAGAAAAGGAATCATTACTTTGGTTTGAGTCCTACTGTTTGCTGCAGTGTTCTAGCTTGAAACTTGGGAGGAGAAAAAAAAATGCAAACCCCTTATATATATTTAGATATGTGCCAGAATAACTTCTCAACATCTAGCAGTATCTTTAGGGAATGTCAGTGTTGCTGCCTGACAAGGACTTTTGTTGTCTTTTTCAAGAGGGACATAAATTCTGAAGCAGTGATTTCTATCAATTCAACATGACTGAAAACCAAAAGTTTTCTTGATATTAAAACATTTACGTGTTTATTTATTTATTTATTTATTTTTGCTTTTTAGGTCCTTATCTTGCTTCTCAGCCTTTGGACAATTCTTTACTTTCCCAAACAAATCTGGTCCCTCCCTCCAGCCAGCCAGCCTCTGCTCTGCCCCCAGTGACAGCTAATGCTGGAAATCCCAACACTCCATCCTCTGCTCCTGCAGCTCCCACCAGTAGCACTATTACAGTGACGTCAAACAGTGCCATGTCTTCTGCAGCTACTACAGCTAATTCAACGTTGACTACCACTGCCCCATCATCCTCTTCTGCCAATCTAGGCAGTGGGATGCCAACAAGCAAGCCTTCTTCGTTCCCACCTTTCAGCAGTATGAACAATACCACTTCTGCCTCCCTGCCTGCTCAGGCTGCAACAGTCCAAAATGGGCAAACAGGAGGACAGCAGCAACAGCCAACACTGCAAACAGCAGGGATCTCTGGAGACACTACTTCAGCACCTGCACAGCCCCATCCAGAGGTTTCTGAAAGGTAATGAACTTTCTTCGTCAAACCTTCTTTGACCAAAAAACCCTCAGCTCAACTGATGTGAACCTATTAGTGCTACTCTTGTGCTCTCAGTAAAAACCCAGCATTTCTTTTCTCGTCACCAAGGTGCTTTTCAGGGAGAACGTGAGGCCAATCATGGTAGAGCTGAACTTTCTGGTTCCAGTGTTAGCTGCTGTTCTGTTTGCATTTCAGTGTCTGCTGTGGTACAACAAAACTAAATGCTCTCTTTTTACTTCTCTCTCTAAAGAGAAAAGATTTCCCAAACTACTCACTTCTGTATTTTAAAGGTGAGGGGGTGATAGATTCTGGCATCATCTTAAAGTTCCTCATTCTGTTATCAAAATTATAGTAGTAAAGACAGCTCTTACTGAGACATGGACCTCGTAGGTGTTCTTGTTCCCCAGGTAAAGCAATGCAACTGTGTGCTGTTGAGCTTCTGTAATAAAGCAAGCTGAAGAAAAGAAAAACAATACTGAGTTGCCAATAGTTATTTTTATTTCATTTTTGTACCTGAGCTTGTTTCTTGCACTGGAGTTGGCTCAAGGCTCTTCCACATGGCTTTTTTTTATCTTAGTTTTAAAGTAAATTTAAATCATCATGAAGCTTTGCTTTTTGTAACTGGTTTCAAAATTTCCTTTCCAGCACTATGGATCGTGATAAAGTTGGAGTCCCTACAGATGGAGATTCACATGCTATCACCTATCCACCTGCAATTGTAGTTTACATAATTGATCCTTTTACATATGAAAAAAAGGATGAGAGCAGTAGCTCATCTAGTTTGTGGACACTTGGACTTCTGCGCTGCTTTCTAGAGATGGTTCAGGTTCTTCCTCCTAACATCAAGAATATCATTTCTGTGCAGGTGAGACAATGTTTATAGAACTGTGCTGAACAAAGTAGCTTTGTGTTTTGGAGGTGATAACACCCTCAAGGTGAAAGTTTCATTTGCTTTGTAAACATTACCTACAGTTCTACAGCTGTTAAATCACCAAGGTGATAGTTTTTAGAGTAGTTTGGGTGTTAGTAACCAAAGCTAAATCCTGTAGTAGCTTCCAAACTCACTAGTTTTATCTCCGTGGCAATATAGCAGCCTACTGCAATAATGAGGGAAGCTCGGGAAAGCTGCTTGTCCCATCACTGCAGTGTCTGCTGCCAGTCTGACCCTGCTGGGCTTTAGACTGTGCTCCTTCCTTTCCTCTGAAGAAAATTTCAATGAGAATATCTAAGAACCAGAGAAATTTGATTGCGAAGTCAAATTATAAAAGCACTCTACCCAAATATTATCTCAGAAGCTGTTTAATGATGAAACACTAATTACGTTTTTTCCGCTCTGTAATCTGTCCTAGATTGTCCCATGTCAGTACCTTCTGCAACCTGTGAAACACGAAGATCGTCAGATTTACACTCAGCATTTAAAATCTCTGGCATTTTCAGCTTTTACTCAGTGTCGGAGACCTCTTCCCACTTCCACCAACGTGAAAACCTTAACTGGCTTTGGCCCAGGTTTAGCCATGGAAACTGCTCTTAGGAGCCCTGATGTGAGTATTGTTCATGTGATTGTGTAAATATGCAGATCGGAGACATGTCCTTGTTCCATTAAATCACTGGCATCTTTCACGTTAACTAGTGTTCTTGGGAATAATTGCTTTCTGAAACTTCATTGTCTGTTTTGTTATCTTTATAGAGACCTGAGTGCATTCGACTATACACCCCTCCTTTTATACTGGCTCCTGTAAAGGACAAGCAAACAGAACTAGGAGAAACTTTTGGAGAAGCTGGCCAGAAGTATAACGTACTTTTTGTAGGCTACTGTCTGTCTCATGATCAAAGATGGCTTCTTGCATCCTGTACAGATCTCTATGGAGAACAGTTAGAAACTTGCATCATTAATATTGATGTCCCAAACAGGTAAGAACAGAAGCATGAAGTTAATTTTTAGCCAGCATATCTTCTTTCATTCCCCTGAAGAATTAGTTTATGGTGCTGTAAGAACAACTCTGGCTTAGTTGGACTGTGTTAGTTCTGTAGACTCAGTGTTGCAAAACTAGCTGAAGCAAATGGATCTTTTCCATATTCTGTGGGTACTGTTTCGTGTTACATTTGTTTTCATGTGTTTATTGATTGGTTTTGTATGTGTGTTCATATTTACTGTCCCCCCCTGCCCCCGCAACTTGCTGGCTTTTGATGTCAATCTTAGAATATGGTTAATTAAAAAAAGCCAAACCAAAGCTGTAGTGGATGCACTACAATGGTAACATCCTTGAGTCATGTGAATGTTCAGGTTAATATAAATAAGAGGTGCCAAATGTGTGAATAAAAACTTGCTACGGACAGATTCTAGCTTGGTTTTGCTCTTCTTTCTTAATTCTAGAGCTCGTAGGAAAAAGGGCTCTGCCCGCAGACTTGGTCTTCAGAAGCTCTGGGAATGGTGCCTGGGACTTGTGCAAATGAGCTCTTTGCCATGGAGAGTTGTCATAGGCCGTTTAGGAAGAATAGGACATGGGGAATTAAAAGGTAATGTTAGCATTTTTTTGAAAAAATCTTTAAAACTTGATTTGAAGCTTTCATTTTTCAGTAACAGAGAGTGTCTGCCTCTGTTTCTGGAAGAAAGCCTGATTTCCTTTGCATATTTGAAACTGAACGCAGGTGGAGTTTGCCCTGCACACTTGCATGTAAAACAAGTGTCTGCAGTGAGTGCTGTTGTTCTAGACAAACCTGTGTCTTTTATGTCCTCAGACTGGAGTTGTTTGCTGAGCCGCCGTAACCTTCAGTCCCTCAGTAAGAGACTAAAAGACATGTGCAGAATGTGTGGCATCTCTGCTGCAGACTCTCCCAGCATTCTCAGTGCTTGTTTGGTGGCCATGGAACCACAGGGGTCCTTCATTATTATGCCAGGTATTTGAGAAACTCCCTCTTCATTTATTTCTTCTTTTTGACAAGGGGGCTTATAGTTCAGATTTGGCAAAACTAAGGAAATATTTGATTTATCTTCCAAAGATTCTGTGTCAACCGGCTCTGTGTTTGGACGCAGCACCACTTTAAACATGCAGACGTCTCAACTGAATACCCCCCAGGACACCTCCTGCACTCACATCCTTGTGTTCCCCACGTCTGCCTCTGTGCAAGTAGCGTCGTCAACTTATACCACTGAAAACTTGGATCTGGCCTTTAACACAAATAATGGTTAGTAGATTGGATTTTTTTTCTTCTTCTTGTTTTAAAACCAAACCAATCAGAAAGCCCCTCATCACTCTTTCTGTAATAAGACTGTTTATTGTAATGACCCTCAAGATTTACATGGAAAAAAGTCACTTAATTTCAGAACGTGTTGCCATGTCCTGTAGAAATTAATTGGTCTTGTTCTTTTTAAAGATGGAGCAGATGGAATGGGAATCTTTGACTTGTTAGACACTGGAGATGATCTTGATCCTGATATTATAAATATTCTTCCTGCATCCCCTACTGGATCCCCTGTACATTCTCCAGGGTCCCACTACCCCCATGGAGGTGATATGGGCAAGGTAACTATTGGAGTAAACAACAAGGTTTTTCTCCATCTGCTTGTTTCCTTTTGTGGAATGAAAGGTTCCTGTGACATGTTTTGAATTGATTGGATATTGGATTGTCTTTGCAAGATTCCTGTAATACTTGGCTGTTTCGAAATCCCTTTGTGTTTGGAAAGCTACTGATAATTTGTATCGAGTTTGTGCTCTCCTCATATTAAACTATGGCCTGTTGTTTTACAGGGTCAAGGTACAGATCGATTGCTTTCAACAGAATCTCACGATGAAGTAACAAATATACTGCAGCAGCCATTGGCCCTTGGTTATTTTGTGTCAACTGCCAAAGCAGGTCCATTGCCTGACTGGTTTTGGTCAGCGTGTCCTCAAGCACAAAATCAGTGTCCCTTGTTTCTTAAGGTACTATAACTTCTGCAGGCTGTACAGCCATCTTCCTGGACAGTCTGTCATAGAGAACTGTGCAGGGATCTGAATTGTGAGAACTACAGTGTTTAAAACAGAATTGGTGCATATATCTTGGAATATGTCTGCTTTTGTTTCAGGAGAGGTCAGCATTTAAATTTTTGAGCCTTGGCTTTTAGTGTTCCCTTTTTTGAAGGGAAAAAAAATGATTAATGGGAGCAGCAAGTGCTCTGAAGGGTTCTGCTCTTCTGATGACTTCTTCACAGTATAGTCTGGATTCCTTTCTTCTTCTGGCTTTGTGCTATGGTATTTTGTAAGAACAGGATGAGTTTCTAGACAGATCTTTGGTTAACACTTGACTCCCACAGGGACCTGTGGTAGAGAGGGAAGTACACAAGTGTAATGTAATGTCATTTACACTGGGTGAAAAAACCCTCAAAATCTCTTATGTATTGCATAAAAGCTGGTTTTCTATATTGCCTGTTGCCAAATCCTAGCCATTTTATCATCTATCCAGCCATTGTTTGATCCTCTTATCGTTTTATGGCACAATCAAGATGTACTTGGCACCTTTAAGACAATACATTTAGTATACAGAGAAACTTTCTGTATTAACATTAGGCGCTTATGACTTAAATTAGTATCTCTCGTACTATGTTTTGTTTTCTAGAGATACAGATAGTATAATCCTCGGCCTTAAATGTGTCTGGATTAGTGGTTCCTTTTGGCCTAAGCTCAGTTGTGGCTTTGATATAAGGTATTTTTCTAAATAGAGGATTTATTATATACCCTAAGGAGCTCTATATGTGGAACATAAATAGCTCAATCTCATGAAAAGCACCTGAACTGCCAAGTCTATACGTTATTAGACATCTTGGGCCACTAGAGTTGCTTTTCTAATAATCATTTAAAACAGAAAAGGGATTTAAGAGAATCCTAAAAAAAATAATCCTACTAGCACAGTGGTTTTGGGGGAGATCTATGTCCTATGCCTTTATATTCTGATACTTCCTGAACTTGTTGATGACCTAAGGATAAGATGTGTTTTGATTTGTGTGGCAGAAGGTGATAGCAAGGTGTATGTCAACAATACAGAGGGAAGAAGATAGGCCGTGGTTCAATCAGACAGTAACTGCTGTCATCTTCCTTCTTTTCTTAGGCCTCTTTGCACCTCCACGTGCCTTCAGTGCAATCAGACGAGCTACTCCACAGTAAACACTCCCATCCACTTGATTCTAATCAAACTTCTGATGTGCTCAGGTATTTACGATTGATCACTTGCAAAAACTTATGTGCATTTCATTTTTAATGATGCTGCAATGAAGCAACATGTTTGTTTATTTTTCTTGCTGTTAGGTTTTTTGCTGATATCCTTAGCACATCCCAGAGACAATGTAAATTCCTGTGCTTTGAGTGATGAAAAGATGGCTTTATCGCAGAACATTGTGTTAAAAATGAACATCCCTAAGCCCTTCTTTAACTAACCAGTGTTAACTAGAACTGAAAATATTTGAAAGACAATGAATTCCTCAAACTAGAAGAGAATTTGAGGTGTAACACAGAAGATGGTGCACAAAAGAGTGGAAGATAGAATTAAACCAGAATCCTGTGTGGCAATCTTATGGAAATACTGAAATATTCAAGTGCAGGAGTTGAGATTCATGTAGGCATAGGACATATGTCAAGAAAACATCCCTCTTCTTTAATATGAGCCTCTTAATTAAGCATAAACAATTAAAATGACAGTTTCCACTGGGGGGAGGGAGGGTGTGGGGAAAGCTTAGCTTTGACCTGCTTGTAATGATTCTGAAAGCATGCTATTTCAGAAAATTGGCAAGCTTATTTTATGTTGTTTCAATGCTGAGGAAACTGCATTACAGTAAATTAGAACTATAACACACTGGTGAGAAAATCTGTTGGCTTGATGGAAGCTTGTTTGCCTTTCAGGTTTGTTCTGGAACAGTACAATGCACTCTCCTGGCTAACCTGTGATCCTGCAACCCAGGACAGACGGTCATGTCTCCCAATTCATTTTGTGGTGCTGAATCAGTTGTATAACTTTATCCTGAATATGCTGTGATCTTCATCTGAATTTTGCAAGACAAAAATGAGGAAAAGGGATATTTCACTGCAGGACTAAGTTATAATTCTTCTCACTGCGATTTGTTTGTGATGGGGTATGAATCTTGTTACTTCCAGCAAATATTGTTTTGACTTGAGAGGGGCACCTCTTGCCCTACTGTCTTTGAGTCATTGACTATGGGGGACGCTTTAGAATGATGATCAGAAAGTGTATTATAACATTTTTAGTAGCAAAATTAACCATTTTTCCCCAGCCACAGTATTTGTGAAGAGTAATGAGCCATAGTACCCAGTCATGGTTAATGAATATTAAAAGCATGGAGATGAGAAGAATCATGAGGAACAATTAAGTTTCAACCTATGGCTTCAGAACATCAAGATGTTCTTGTATTGGATTATAGTATCTAGTATTCAAAAATGCCTGCATCTCTTATTTATTGTAAGTTTTTAAATGTATAAATTGTCTTATATTTCTTAACCTCTTTTATAAAAATTTTCCTAGAAGGTTTATACTGCCTTCTTGCTTTAAAGCAATTGGTCTAAAATATATGTAATCGTCTTAATTAAAGGTTGCAGTAGGTTGCTTTTAGAGTATTATTTTTTTGTAAGGGGTGGGTGGGGACAGTAAATTTGTATTGTCTTGATGTACAGTTTAATGGGGATAGAGGGGTTAATGTCCATACCATTGTGTGTGGGGGATTTACAGCTAAGCTGTAGTTGCAGAGTACATGTACAGTAATGAAGTTCACTGTGTTTATATAAATTGAAAAGGTACCGGGTCTTACAGCATTTTATATCACACCTTTACAGAGTAACAATGGCAATATATAAGTGATATTGTAGGTGGTTTAACTTGTAGTGAGAGTAAAACAAATAAACTCTTCAACTGAAGTTTGTGTTACGGTTCAGGGCTGTGGCTAGATTCTCAGACCTATTTCCAGTAGACAAGTTTGAATATGACAAGAATTGCTGTGACTTGGATATTTTTGGCACCATGGTGCCCGCGCTCTTCTCTTCCACGTTTCCAGTTAAAACATGAATTCAAGGTGGAAGATACAGAAAACTCTTAATCTTATCCAAAGTCTCCTGTAAGGCTGAAGTTTAGCCCAGCTCTAACCATTTCACAAATGCAAAAATAGTCAATCTTGACTTTAAGATTGGTGTGTGTTTAACTCAAATGTGGTGTATATAGATTCTCAGTGAATTCTGGTATTCAGATTTTATTCCACTAGTGACAAAAAAAAAAAAAACCCAACAGCACGAAACCCTGAACGTTTTCCATGGATTTTTGGCACTGTGGTGAAGGTCCCAAGTATCAGTATACGGCCTTCCCCATATCCCTGTTTCAGGCTCTGGCTGGGGCATGTGCCAAGGAGGCTTAGCCCTCCCTAAGGAAGGGACCGACAAATCACAAGACTTTGGTAATTGTCTCCCTTTTAACTACAGTCACCATTTTTTCTCGATAGTTTCCTTCCTTTCTCCTAGCACATGCCAAATGTCTGATGCTGCTCTAAAATAGCCCCTACGGGTGCTGAAGAGCAACTGCATATGCTTTTTCTGGGTTCCTCATCTGACTGCCAGATTGAAAACTTTAACTCCTGCAACGCTCACGTGAGCTTGTTGTGAAAACCCACGTCCTGGGTCTTAATACTGTCTGTCTCGCTGGTTTAAGCCTTTTAAAGGAGCAAGTTTTAAGATCCATTTGTGCACCCGCTGTGAACCCTCTACAAGGAAGAACTTGCTTGCATTTACAAAACTTCCTGTGTTAATGAAAAATCATGTTTCGTAAATGCAAAATAACCTGCCTGCGATCATTTGTCATTTAAAACAGTCTCCTTGAGTCATGTATATACGATATTAGCAACTTTTTTGGTTTTTGTATAAAGAAGTTGTATAATTGGTGATGAAAATTTTTTTGGTCATTTCTTCAAAACAACATGAGTGCAATCAGAAGTTAGCGTATTTTGATAAATAGAGCTAAAAACTGGGTCTGTCCATTACTTTATCTTGGTAACGGTCACACACCACACACAATTGTCTTACAGAAGGTTGTTTTCTCACTTGGCTGAGATTTTTGAAGTGGAAAAGTGCTCCTAAAACTGGAATTTTCAAAGCATATGTCCTCTGTTTTGTTTATTTTTTTGAAAAGAAAAGCTTTGTTGCTAAGTCGTCGTTTTTAACCCTGGCTCACTTAACCAGGTTCCAAAGTCTGGGTTTTGGTGTGGCTTTCTTTGTGTTAAATCTAACTTGTATTCCTAAAGGTAAGTGTATCGGCTGCCTGAACTTTGGTGTAACTGGATTCTGTCACCTGGCCCACAGCCTTCCCTGTGAAACTCTCCCGACTGTGAAAGCTGCCAGTTTCCCATTCCCCTGCCCCAGCGCAGTTAAAGCACATGATAATATTGTAACCACTAGAAAAGATGAAGAGGGCCATTTCTGGAGTGATAGTCCCAGCCGGCAATGTACATATCAAACTTGCCAGCATCATGGAGCCAGCTACTACATTGGGCATATTTTTTTTGTTAGCTACTTTCATTGAACTATATCAAGTGCAAATAACAGCTGATTTATAAAACTGTCACAGTCCAGAAACTTGGGTTCTTTAGCAGGTACAAGCTTACATATTGGACAATTTCAGCTGTAGCTTCTCAAAATGGTCTTGCAAGAAAACACTGTTCCTACCAACGCTCTGTTAAGTAGCTGTGGAGGTTTACCTCCTCTTAAGTGTCCAATGAAAGAAGAAGTTGAGATCCTTCCGTTCAGATTAAAAAATCTCTATTTTGACATTGCTATTACTGTATTTAAGCCATTGACTCATCTTTGACTCACTACTTATTTGAATTAGATTTCTGCAAAAACCTGTTGCTAGACCAGCAGGCCACCCATTGTACTTGCAAACAACCTTTACATTTTAAAGTAGCTGTAAGATTTAGATCTTTCTAACATTTCCTGAAATAATCAAAGATAAATGAATTTATATTTAAATCCTCAGCTATGTTCTTACTTAGCTGTCAGTTATGGCGCAGATTATTGTGTGTCTATATTTACCTCTGATGGTAATTTTAACTTCATGTGTTGCTACGAAGACTCGCAGATGTCTTTAGTCAAGCACTATTTGTTAATACTGTAATATCAAAAACATGTTGCATTATTTTAAAGCTTTCAAAAAAAGAAGAGTAAAATGTTTTAAAAAATGCTATTGCACCATATAATTTGCTGCACAACAGTATGGCACAGCATATCAGTCTGTTTTGATAGCAATGCTGCATCAAGGATGTTTTGATCTGGGTTTGTTTTGACCGTTTGTTAATTAGGTGACATTGTACGACGTTACTGTCTCCATCACCTCCAGCTTGGGAAGGTTTGGTTGGGGTTGTTTTGGGTGTTTGGTTTTTTTTTTTTTTTGTTTTTTTTTTTTTCTTTTTTAAGGAGAGAACCCAGGACTTATGCGTCTTACTCAAACATTTTTTTTTTCGTTATTGTTTGTGGGTGTACTTCTTTTCAGTGGAGTAAAGCTTATTTTACAGTAAAACTGGGTTTGGGACCTACTGCAATCCTCAGGGTCACCTTTTCAGGACGTTACTAATTTAGCTTTAGGGTTGGTTTTTTTTGTGTGTGTTTTTTTTTTCTCCGCATAAACTGGATGTGAGGACCCGGCCGAGCCATCGCCTTGGGACGACGACAGCCTGTGGCCTCGGGACTGGACATGTCACTTTCCCCTTCCCTCCCTCCCTCCCGCCGCTCCTGGAGCCCTGCGAGGGAGCCGTTCCACCTGCCCCCCGCAGCCACCGTGGGCCACGTCGTCGTCTTTTATCATGACCAGAAAAAGAAAATGACGACATAAGAGAAACGATTAAAGGAACAAACACTATTGCTGCCGAATGCCATAAACACTGAGTTGTACAAATTGTGATTGAAGAAGTGAAAAGGGGGGAAAAAAAAAAAAAAAGGTTTATACTTTTTAAAAAAAAAAAACAAACAAAGAAACAAAAAAAAAAAGATTTCAAATGGAATAAATTATTGCTGAAGCCTTGAGTGTGGGGTCGGGTCCCTCATTCCGCGCGGCAGCGGCGCTGAGGGCTCCGCCGCCTCCCCCTGACGCCACTTCCCGCCCTCGCCAACGCCCTCGGCCAGCGCCGGAAGAGGCGGCGGCGCGGGCTCCGCCATGGCCGAGTGCTCGGGGCTGCAGTTCGTCAGCCCTTACGCCTTCGAGGCGATGCAGAAGGTGGACGTGGTGCGCCTGGCCGCGCTGAGCGACCCCGAGCTGCGGCTGCTGCTGCCCTGCCTGGTGCGCATGGCTCTCTGCGCCCCCGCCGACCAGAGCCAGAGCTGGGCGCAGGACAAGAAGCTGATCCTGCGGCTCCTCTCGGGGGTGGAGGCGGTCAACTCCATCGTGGCTTTGCTGTCCGTGGACTTCCACGCCTTGGAGCAGGACGCCAGCAAAGAGCAGCAGCTCCGGTAACGCGGACTAACGGGGTTGGCGTGGTGAAAGCTGCCGTTGTGGCACTTGATTCCGGCTGCTGAGGTGCCGGCCCGACCTGGCCCTTC
This sequence comes from Urocolius indicus, assembly GCA_013401255.1. Classification (NCBI taxonomy): domain Eukaryota; kingdom Metazoa; phylum Chordata; class Aves; order Coliiformes; family Coliidae; genus Urocolius; species Urocolius indicus. Next base: position 990,434 of record WBNH01005026.1, read on the forward strand.
GCGCTGCTGTACCGTGATAATCTCTTAAGAACTCCCCTGGTGTTTGACAGAGCAACGGGCAAGGAGCTGGGTTTGGGTTTAACTGTCTGGGGAATCTCCTTCCCCAAGCCCACGGTGTCTGAGGGAGTGCGATTCCCCTGGGAGGAGCTGCCCGTGAGAGCGGGTGGGAGAGGGGCTGGCAGACAGCTCGAGGTGAAGAGATGGATCCAGTGCGTGTCTTGTCTTGCTGCGGAACAGAGGCCCTTGACATTTGGGTAATGCACCAGGAGGGCCAGGGCAGTGATTGTTCCCGTGTACTGGGCACTGGTGAGGCTGCATCTTGAGGGCTGTGTTCAATGTTGGGCTTTTCACTTGAAGAGGCGCGTGACAAAGAGGAGCAACAAAGCTGGGGAAGGGGCTGCAGCACAAGTGCTCCTGTAACTGTACTACAGTTACACCAGTCTTTCCTGGTTATTTGGTGTGAGAGCAGAAATCCTTCCAGAATTACTGTCTTCCTTTAACTGACATAAAGTCTGTGTTTGCAGAAGCATTTCATAATTGTTATGTTGACTATTAGGCACAAGCTGGGAGGAGGGAGTGGAGAAAGCATCTTGGTGTCTCAGCTTCAGCACGGGCTGACGCTGGAATTCGAACACAGCGATTCACCTCGTCGCCTTCGTCTCGTCCTGAGCGAACTACTGGCAATTATGAATAAGGTACGTTTCTCCATTTCTGGACGTTTCTGAATTTTATGTCGGTGAATGTGTACTTGGAGTAGGCTGATAGACTCTCTGGTTCTGTTTCTGGTGCTGCTGGTGACTGTGAGTGCACGTCTCCAGTTCTTACCTGCTTCACCAATACTCAAAGTTTCAGACTGAATGAATAATGTCTCATGGTTTAACTCCTCATGAACCTAGTTTCCTAGAGGAAGCCTTTCTTCCTCAGAGCAGACGAGGGTAATCTTGTGTTAATGCGATACAGACTCCATATATACTGTAATATGCTGTTCTCTAAATGTGGTTTTGTGCTACATCAGTGCAGAAATCATGTTTTAAAATGCAATTTTTACTTTGTCCCCCCAGTTCTTTACTCCTAGTGCAGTGTAGTAGCCACCATGTTTTTTCTCTTCCCCATTGCTCCCTGCAGTGTTTAATTTTCCTTGTATAAATTTACCATTAGAACTGTCAGTGAGCTGCTGTTCTTTCTTCTGGAAAGAAGCAGTGACAGCACTATTTCCACTAGTAAATATTTCTTACTCTAAACATTTTTCTTGCTTGTTCTGTGTTTATAGCTGTACGTTTATGACAGTTTTTCACGTATTCAATCTGCTGAATTTAAAACCATAAAAGATTGATAAGATAAACCGCTTCATAAAATCTGTTCAGTGATGATGAATAATGTCTTGTAGGTGTCAGAATCAAATGGTGAATTTTTTCTCAAGTCTTCCGAGCTCTTCGAGAGTCCTGTTTATCTGGAGGAGGCAGCAGATGTTCTCTGCATTTTGCAAGCAGGTGTAGTATTCTGCACTTACAATGTTTTCTAACTTCTTACAAATGTGAAAAAAAAACCCCAAACTTTTGGAGCCCTTGTGACTGATTTAAGGTTAATCAAGGCTGTGTCTGGCTCACTGAAAGAGGGATAGAGCACAGATTGATTTTTTTGTTCATTGATTTGAGCCTGTTATTTGAATGGATATTAAAAGGAAGGTTTTTCTTGTTTCATAGTGAAACGTGTTGATTTTTAAACCCCTTTCTTATGCAGAGCTGCCATCACTGTTGCCGATAGTTGATGTGGCTGAAGCTCTGTTGCATGTTAAAAATGGAGCCTGGTTCCTCTGCCTTCTGGTGGCCAACGTTCCTGATAGCTTTAATGAGGGTGAGTTAGAGTTTCTTCTTGTCCAGCTTACTTTTTGTAAAGATTTGAAATGACTTTTAGCAATAGGGTTAATTCTCGGCCAAACCACATGTTGTACATATTTGAACTGAAGAGTATTTGGTCTGTGAAGTACAATTGGAATGCGTTTGTACCTTGAGATGCTGCTGGGCTCCCAGTCTCATCATATTGATTCTGCCTGCATGCATATAGCAACTTTTCATCTGCAGGTTGCTGTTGTAAAGCTGACTCAGGCAGTGAAGGACTGGGACTACAGACCTGGTATGACCTTGCCAGTAGTTCTTGTACCTTTGACTGAAACATGAGGTGAAACATCTGCATTGATAGTGCCTGTTTAGCATCCATTACCTTGCAGTAAGCTTTCAGTCTCCAGGGCTGCCAAATGCACAGGTTCCATGAGACAGAGTGTGAGTAGTAATTAGATGATGCATAAATCTTTAATGACCTCGTAATTTCTCTGAGGAGAGACCGTTTCCTCATTGTGCTTATACAGCGTAGATCACAAGTTCATGCTCAGACAAGGTCCAGCTAATAAATCCTGTTGAGCTCAGCTCTGTGTGTTTGTGTTTATGTGGCTTTCTGTTAGAAAAGCCAAATATAGTTACATCTCCTATGGGATGTTTAGTCTGCAGAGGTTTGATTAAGAATGGTGAACGACAGGATGAGGAAAGTGTTGGAGGCCGTCGGAGAACAGAAGCCCTTCGCCACCTGTGTAAAATGAACCCGTCCCAAGCTCTCAGGGTCCGAGGCATGGTGGTAAGGCTGGCATTAGTCTGTCCTGAGAATTGTAATTGTCACCCGTGTTGGAGTTTTAAGAACAAAATAAGATGATTAAGCCTGAGCGTTTTACCTAGGTGGAAGAGTGTCATCTACCAGGTCTCGGTGTGGCTTTGACCTTGGATCACACCAAAAATGAATCTTCAGATGATGGAGTGAGTGACCTGGTGTGTTTTGTGAGTGGTTTACTGCTTGGGACAAACGCAAAGGTTCGAACTTGGTTTGGAACTTTTATCCGAAATGGCCAACAGGTATGAAAATCTTGGAACATTCTGCTTTAAAGAAAGTGTCCTTACAGCTGGCTGTAACTCCTCTGGATGTGGGCTCTCGTATTTGTCTGAATGCACATCAGTGCTGTTGCATGTCTTGGAACAACCTTTAGAAGGCAACCTCTTCTAATGAGGCTATCAAGTCTATGAAGAATGTTCCTGAAAACATCTCTTTGGTCATTCTTCTGTGAGATTTTTAGGCACGTAAATGAGGGAATATTGTGTCTGTAACACCTGATAAATGCGTTCATCCTCGGTGTTCACAATAGGAAGTTGTGGCTCAACTTGTGTAGTTAGTTGAGTTAGTAAAAGCTTGTATTTTGATGTAAAAAACTCTTTTAATATCATCATATATTGCCTGTTGCCCTGGTACTGAAGACTGTATTTAAAAAAAAGTTTCCCTTCCCACCCCTTTTTTCCCTTTGACTTTATTGTTGTGGAAGCTCTTATGTAATATGTTGTTTGATGAGATGAGTTTGACATTGTTGTTCTCGTCTTTTAACCTATTACACAGAGAAAAAGAGATAATATCAGTTCTGTGCTTTGGCAAATGAGGAGGCAGCTGCTCCTGGAGCTCATGGGAATCCTTCCCACGGTTCGCAGCACACACATTGTTGAAGAAGCAGATGTTGATATGGAGCCAAATGTGTCTGTGTATTCAGGACTGAAGGAAGAGCATGTCGTGAAAGCCAGCGCATTGTTACGTCTCTATTGTGCTTTGATGGGAATTGCTGGGCTGAAGTAATGCACGTTTTAATGCTCTCTGTGTTTTTATTCACTGATTGTCCATTTAAGCAGAGATTGAGAGCTTTGGGCGCTTCTAACATGAGCCGTCTCTTAATGCCATTGTGTCCTTGAAACAGTCCTGACAGCACTCCCCAAGTCTAGAATTAGAGGAGGTTCTTCTCATGGGCTGAGGGCTGGAGTTGCCAGTTGAATGAGGTGTCTTTATAGTGCAGAGAGCAAATATGTAATGCCAACATCTATGGACACATATATTTGTTACTTTCTAGAAGGATTTTTCATTCTAATGGTAAAGATCTGTTTGTCAACTCTGCTGATTTATAAAAATCTACAGTAATGCAAGAAATGTGTCTCTGATGCTGCAAAATCAGTTCTACTGACTTGTTAAAAGAAGTCAGAAGGAAAAGCAGCTGAAAGCTCTTTGCTCATGTGCTCCATGAGTTTAGAATTTCTGTTTCTCTGTTTTTACTTTCTAGAGTGCACTAATGTATCGTCTCCATGTGGTGTTAGTTTAAATTCAGGTATTTTGTGCTAGCAGGCAAAGATGATATCCTGGGGAAGTTTTCTCAGTGTTGTTATCTCTTAACAGAGATTGTTATGTCTTTAAGTTGAAGGAGAATTGCCACTTAATCTTGATACTCATTTATTGATGGCAACTTGATAAATGAAGTAACAGAGAAAACTTAATCTTTAACCATTGTGATGAGATTGGAAATCTTATCACTTTCAAGTTACCAGCGTGGGTTTTGTTCTTTTTCTGTCTTGTCCAGGCCAACTGATGAAGAGGCTGAGCAGCTACTGCAGCTGATGACCAGTCGGCCGCCTGCGACTCCAGCTGGTGTTCGCTTTGTGTCCCTTTCCTTTTGTATGCTTCTGGCCTTCTCCACTCTGGTCAGGTACCTCTCAATAAAGTAGGACCTTTGTAGAGATGTTACTGTTTTAGCACTGTTAAGGCAATGACCCCCCCAGAGCTGCACAGTTGTTCTCTCCCAGTTCTTTATACAAATCTCAATACATTAATGGAAGGGATTCGTCTCATGCTGCAGTGAGTGAGTTGATGTTCCACTCTGCACTCTGCTCTCCCTCTTGTTTATAGCAAATCTTATGATGGGAATGTTGGCATTAGCTTGGTTTGGAACGATTTTAGAAGGCTCAAGTTGGCCTTACTAGTTCACTTTTCCACTGAATGAGTTTATGTCTAAATACTTAAGAGGGAGTGTTCAAAAGAGCAGCATTTTAGGTATTTAATGGATGTAACTTTTTGCTGTTTGCACTCAAGAGAGGAAATTGCCTGGCAGTTGACTTGAGGTTTGTGCTATATATCAGTGCTGATCAGCTGATAGGTGCTGAGATGAAAGTGACAAAGTGTGCTCTGGCATCAGATTCCTCAAATATAGGCTTTTCTGTTAGGAATTGTTAATAAAACTAGTAGTAGTTCCTGGGAAAAGGATCTTTTATGGATTTTCTTTGTGCAGCACCCCGGAACAGGAGCAACTCATGGTCATGTGGCTTAGTTGGATGATAAAGGAAGAAGCTTACTTTGAAAGGTGAGTGCAGACTTCTTTTGTTCTTAATGATTCCAGTAGTTTCACATTTACTTATGTCCTGTTGGAAATAACCTCTTCCTCTTTCTTACCATTAGCATTTCTGGTGTGTCTGCTTCTTTTGGAGAGATGCTGCTCTTGGTAGCCATGTATTTCCATAGTAATCAGCTCAGTGCTATCATTGATTTGGTCTGCTCCACCTTGGGAATGAAGGTATATCCTAAACTGTTCCTAGAACATGTCTTTGTCCCTGTTAATTTAACTTTTTACTGTGTATTTATACTCTTCCTTTTTGCTAATATACTGAAAGCAAATGTAGAGTAAAAAAATTGGATAACTAACTAAATTAGTTCCTCTAGAAAAATATTGAATTATGCGTATCTCTTGACAGAGAGGAATGCTGGGATAAAGTGTCTTCTCAAGGTGATGACATGTTGAAATCATTGTTTGCAAGAGATGAGCTTTTTTCAAGCACTCATGGAAGTAGCTTGCAAACTGAGCTGCAGACACTTAAAATAGTTTAGAGAAATATCTCTGTATGCAGTAACTAATTTCTGAGAATTAATGAGGGAGACTTGCCTTCAGTTTTGGTGAAACAGTGTCTCAGCAAATGTAAAAGGTAGCACCTACTAGGTAGATAGCTTTTAGGATAAAAAATGGATTGATGAGCTTGTGACAATTGAAGACACTTTTAGTTTTTGTTTGAAGTAGAGGAATGAATGTTTTCCTAGTATCCCAGTGAAGACAAGTTTAAAAAGGTTAAAAGTCAACAGTTATAAACTAAATTTGCAGGACTTATTTATTAGAAAACTAAAACTTAAAGTTCCAAGTACTTTGTTATTTGTTTCAGATTGTTATTAAGCCCAGCTCACTCAGCAGAATGAAGACAATCTTCACACAGGAGATTTTCACTGAACAGGTATTTTAAGCCTAGATCTTATTTATCACTTCATTTTGACCTACAAGAAGAATCCAAGCCCTGCTGGTACTGAAGAACCTTGGCTCTTTCTTTTTGTACTCTGATTACACTTGTTCAACACTTTGCTTTTTCAAATAATGGGGAAGAAAAGGAGAGAAATTATCCCCTAGGACATTATTTTTTGCAGTAGCAGGAAACCATTCACCAAGTTTTACCTACAACAATCAAAACCAATTAAATGCCAGAAAGAGTGTAGCTGTGTGACACTGTCATCTTATGCTCATGCAATATGATAAGAGGAATGCTTGTGGTATTTTTCTTGTTAATTGTAACTTTCCTTTAGGTTGTCACAGCCCACGCAGTTCGTGTGCCTGTTACAGGCAATCTCAGTGCCAACATCACTGGCTTTTTACCTATCCACTGCATTTACCAGCTTTTAAAAAGTCGCTCATTCACCAAGCACAAAGTGTCCATTAAGGTATGACCCTCATTCCATTTCTGTTGATAATTTTGAACATTGACTAGGTTTTGCAGGCTGTTTTTTTGCTTGACTTGTAGGAAGAGAGTTCATCATGAATTTTATATCTTATGACCATGTAATTTAAGAAGGATCTGTGTATTTAGTTAGGGTACCTAGTTTTATCTCTGGAATGCAGAGACTACAACTTAGTGAAGTTAAAAATAACAAAAGTTATCTCTCCCTCTCTTGGTCATAAATTGGATCTGTATGTTATGACCAAGCCCAACCTAGAGCTGGTTTTACACTTTCAAAGCCTCATTCAGTTACATTTTTTGTAACTAGATAAACAGAGATGAACTTGCAAACAAACAAAATTGCCCTGCAACTTTGAAAGGGAACATGCAATGTCATGGTTTGTTCTAGGACTGGATCTATCGGCAGCTCTGTGAAACCACCACTCCACTCCATCCTCAGTTGCTTCCTCTCATCGATGTCTACATTAACTCTATCCTTACTCCTGCATCTAAATCCAACCCGGAGGCCACAAATCAGCCTGTCACGGAACAGGAGATACTGAATGTTTTTCAAGGACTCTCTGGGGTAAATGATTTGCTTGTTTCTTTCATGTACTTTCATGTGAACGTAGAGTTCAGTATTTTGTGTATCTGCTTCATGCAGGTTCCAGAAATTGCCTCACTTCTGGTCTTTAATGCCTGTATTGTAAACTACCTCCTGCTACAGTGATATCCTGTGTTTTGACTTGAATCATGATAGTTCTACTCAGATATTTAGGAGCATTGCTGTCTATCCCTCTTCTGCCCTTTTCCTTGAGAACTTGCTGACTTAACACTGTTAAAAATGCAAAGTAAAGCAATTCATGAGTTGAAAAATGGGAGCGTTTGTGTTAGATTTGAATCATTTTTATACCAACTTGATCTCATTAGATAAAACATCTAACTGAAGCATTCCAGCTGTGTTTGAAAGATGCATTTTCATTTTGATAGAAGTATGAGTATGATCACTTGGACACGTGTAGTAAGTGTGGCAAGTGTTGAAATCTGGGATTACTCCTTCTTAGTGCAACTTTCAGTTTGGACCTCATATGACTCCATATTTTTAGACAGGGCTTATTGCATATCTTTCTTCATATTTGCAGGTAAACCACATTTTTGTTGCCAGGAATTGGGACTGTAACATGACCTTTGTGTATGGTTTTATATACAGGGAGAAAATACTCGTCTTACCCAACGCTACAGCATCACAACACAGCTGCTTGTCCTCTACTATGTCCTGTCATATGAAGAGGCACTTCTGGCAAACACCAAGATATTAGGTGAGTGATATAATGTGTGAGTGCATCTGGAAACAGATGAACTGAAAATTTGATGCAAAGAGAGGATTTCTGCCATCAGATTCAAACACAGCATAAAAAGTTCAGATTCTCATAGTAAATACAGTATTGCTGTAGAAATTCAGGAGGTAAAGTTTCTCCTAAAACTCTGTAGTTGATTGGTTTGTTTTCCAGGTGAATAAAGGTCCAAACTAGCCAAAAAGTTACCAGAAATGTTCATGACCATCTAATAAAACCAGCAACAATTAACAGACTTCTTAGTTACATCAGATCTTCATTTATTCAGATGTCCTCAGAACTCACACATGCATTTCTTTGCAGTGGCAATTTTCTAGTTGACAATACTGAATGATCCGTTGTTACTTTTATAATTGAGACTTTAAATCAATTCTGAATGAAGGTTGTGTAGTTTATTAACTAGTTCAATTTCAGCAAAAACACAGTGTTTATAGCTGGTGGGTGTTTTTACCTGTTTCAGGGAGCAAAACTCCCGGAATTCATCAGCTATTTGCTTCATGCTATTCAAGGAAGACAGAAATGCTATAAAATCAATTACACTTCTTCCTGCATTTATAACCAACCTCCACCTCACTACAGGGTGTTGTGTTTGCCAGCAGTTTGAATTCCACATACTAACTGATAACCTGTTTTTTTTTAAGAGAGTGCAGATTTGAGCTGTGATCTCAAAACCACTTGGATTTGGTCAAAGATAGCATGGAGACCTTGCAAACAAATCTAAATGCCAGGAAAATCCTGACATGGAAATCTTCACAGAAATGGTTTCCCAAAGACCTTAATTGAATGCTTTAATGGGAATGAGGTGTGTTTTCTGGGATTTTGTCTGTTTAATCTGAGTTATATAGAGACAAGTGCTTTACATTTTCCTTATGGATTCAGTTGAGGCAGCAATGTTTTTCCAACTCCTAACTATTATGTTTGCTTTCTTGCCCTATTCTCTTACAGCTGCCATGCAGAAAAAGCCCAAGTCTTACTCTTCAGCATTAATGGATCAGATTCCAATCAAGTACCTCATCCGACAGGCACAAGGGCTGCAGCAGGAACTGGGAGGTATATCTGTGTGTGAAAGTCTAATGTGCTCCCCTTTATTTCCTAGTGTGCCTTCCTCTTTTTTTAAAATCTGTCAGTAGTATCTATATGTTTGAAAAGTAATGGTGAAAGTTTGAGGAAGGCAGTTCTTTTTACAGTAGGTCTTCCCTACTTAGCGTAGGTTTTAGAGTAGAAATTGCCTGAGAATTATAAATTAAAGGTGAGTCCTCTCAGCTTTCTAAAAGATAGCTTTTCCTTTCTGTTGGAGTTAAGAGTATCAGGCTATAAACCCGCAAACTCATTGAACAGGCAGATAAGGTCTGTTGTTGAAGTGACAGGCACAAATACGTTCAGGTGAAAGATGTAGCTACTCAAATCTGAGATGTGTTCTTAATGCCCCTAAAGGCTTGCATTCTGCACTGCTGCGCCTTCTTGCAACTAACTATCCACACCTCTGCATCGTGGAAGACTGGATCTGTGAGGAACAGATCACAGGCACTGATGCCTTACTGAGGAGGATGCTTCTTACAAACATTGCGAAGAATCACTCTCCCAAACAGCTCCAAGAAGGTAACTGACTTCACGTGAAGTAAACAGCTTTCCTTCCACATTGCTTGGAATAGAGTGGATTTGGAATCGTGTCACCATTTAATTCCTTTGATCATGCTGCATTTGTATGGTGAAAATGTTCTGCTGCCAAGTCAGAAAAATGTCAGAAGTCCAGTTTTTACCAAGATCCTATTGTCTTTATTTTATAGCATTTTCCATGCTGCCTGGAAATCACACCCAGCTGATGCAGATCCTGGAACATTTAACACTTCTGTCAGCTGGTGAATTGATCCCGTATGCAGAGGTATTGACATCAAACATGAATCGCCTGCTGAATGCCGGCGTCCCTCGGAGGATTCTTCAGACTGTCAACAAACTTTGGATGGTTCTTAACACGGTGATGCCAAGAAGGTAGGCTCAAAATGCTCTTTGTTGTTGGCAAATAGGTAAAATGTCACTTCCTGTTTCAAAAATAATGCCACTGTGCACTGGAAATTGGAGGTTGTGACTGAACAGAGTGTCATGGAGTTGTGTTCCTTTTTGCTTTGTTGAAATGTTTAACCTTTGCATTTGAAAGGAAGAAAATTCTTGTTCTAGGGGAAAGGAGGTCACCAGTTTGCTTGAAATACTGGGTTATGATTTTATAGTGTATGTTGTTTATGAGAAGTTAGTGATGAAACACAGGCTCCCTCCAGTCAGACCATGACTTTTCTGAGGATGTGGGTGCTCTGTTGCAGTGCAGTTTGATTGCTGTAATTGCAGTTAATGTGAGTTCACTATGTCTTGGTTAACTTCAAGGGCTGCAAATGAAGCATCGGGGTTTTGCTCCTTGATAGGCCTAGAAAAATACAGCCAATTGAGATGAGGGAGCATCCAGATACTGATGTGATCCTTATTCTCTTACCCATGGATGAAAAGAATTCTAAAGATAATCTCATTTTAGGTTGTGGGTGATGACTGTTAATGCTCTGCAGCCTTCAGTAAAAACAATCTGGCAGCAGAAGTACACCCAGAATGATCTGATGATCGATCCTTTGATTGTACTGAGATGTGACCAGAGAGTTCATAGGTAAGCACCTCCCTCCTTCTGATTTTTTTTTATGTTCTGTGGTACCTACATTGATAGACAGTGAATGCTAAACATAAAGGTGTCTCACAGGAAACTTCTAAAAGCTTTCTGCACTTTAAAACATATTTTCAAGCTAATGATATGAGCTTCTAACTTTCATCTTTTTTTGTATTAAGCTTGTTGATCTGAGGACTGAACTGTCTGTGCTGCTTCAGCATGTCATACTGTCCAGCCAGTGTTATGTTGGACACCCTTACACCCAGTTCTGGTTTTGGAAACTTTGGGATTTGTACATAGATCATCCATTTTGGATTTGTGGGTGTTAATTTGTTCCAAACAGACATTGCAGCATGCTTAAAATGGCTGCTGCCACATGGTGGTGGTGGTGGTGGTTGAGGCTGTAGCTGTAACATCCTTCTGCTGCACACTGTCTTTTGCAATCCCTCATGGGCCTGTAGATATCTTTTTAGGTAAAAGTTTCAGCCAGTGGGTGCTTGATGGGTATGACAAAGCTTAATTTACCACGGAAATCTTTTAGCGGTACTTAGGAGTTAATTCCTCTAGATGTCAGTGGTGACAGAGGAGGATGTGTAATGCAGCTTTATGGCTCTGATGCAGAAGAATAAGCTGAGAATTTAAGTAGTAAAAATTACCATAATCAATAACAATAGACCAACTTTTAAGAAGCATATGAAATAATGGAAACAGTAAGAATTTGAAATGGTAACTTTTTTCATAGTTGCTATGAGGCAATTTGCATCTGTTATTCTATATAAAGATATGGTTGATCATTTAAAATGTACTTTAGCCTGCAGTTTCATTCCTTGTGTATTCTTTTTCACGTTTCCCATCAGTTGTGGTTTATTTTCTCCTCTTTTTTATTATCCTTTTGTTCATAATAAATGGCTAATAGTCAGCTTGATTTGTTCTTCATGTCCTTGTTTGTATGCATCTGTCTCTCCTTGCCTTTTAGCAATGAGCCCTGAATACAATTTTCATTTGAGTTGCCACAACTCTGCTAGATTTCAAGTTTCTATTGGTGACATCTTTAATCCCCAGCCTGTAGGGGAAATATTTAAATGTGTGTCCCTTCAGCCTTGGATGCAGATTGAAAATTCTACATTTCCAAAACTATTAGGGAGATTTACAAAGCAATGTGATTTGAAAAGTGTCGTGTTAGTATTGTGGAAGCAGTTCAGAGCTTGTCTGCCTTACTTTTCCCTATTGTTCAGAGAATTACTTTTCCTTATTTCATGAACAGATGACCCTTTTTGGGTTTCCTTTGTTCATCAGAAATTAGTCTCTTCAGTACTTCCTTGTTTTTGCAGAGTGTATGCATATATGTGTGTGCATGAGAGAAGCATGACTGAATGGCAAGGCAGCAGAAGGGGTTGTGACCTTTAGTATTCTGCTCTGTTAGAGAAAACAACTTTATTATGAACCAACCATGACCAAATGAGCCTTTGAGAACTGCTTTTAATTTGTTCATATTATTACTGTCTTCTTGTTCTGCCTACTGAAATGCCTTTTTTTCATCATATTCTCTTGTATCAGGAGTCCTCCTCTGATGGATATAAATTTGCACATGTTGAATGGCTATCTTCTTGCTTCAAAAGCTTACCTCAACTCTCACCTGAAAGAAACAGCAGAGCAGGACATCAGGCCATCACAAAACAATGCAATGGGTCCAGAGGCCCCAGAAGTTACAAGGGAAGAACTGAAAAATGCATTGCTGGCTGCTCAGGTGAGGGAGGGGGAAGTGGATATTAAGTCATGTGAGGAAAGACAGTGATAGAACAGAAATACAGAAACAGGAAGTTAAAAAGGAGACATTTTAATTATTTTTTACTGATTTTTTAAAAATCTTCTATAGGATTTGTGATTCTTAAACTGAGAGGTTTTTTATTCTATCAACAGTAAAATCTATAACTAGAACTTCTAGCCACTTGACAGTCTTCCATTCTTAAACATGTTTGATTTATTTGATCTCACTGAGGTTTCTAATGCATGTTCTGTTGGTTATTTTCTTCACAGGACAGTGCTGCTGTGCAGATTCTTCTAGAGATATGTTTACCTACAGAAGAAGAGAAAGCCCAGAGCAGTAATACCCACCGTTTGCTAAAGAGTGTTGTTCATGGTACCACAGGCTCTGTCCCCAAGAGTCCTGAACCTGAAGAAGAAGATAGCTTGTTGTGTAATCTTCGAGAGGTCCAGTGTCTGATCTGCTGTCTGCTGCATCAGATGTACATAGCTGATCCCAACATAGTCAAACTAGTTCATTTCCAGGTCTGCTTTGCACTATTTTAGTTCTTTCATGGTTTCTCTGATTAAGAAAGAGACAAATGAAATGTTCAAAGGATATTGAGTGCTGTTGTGTTCCTCAGAAATGATAATGGCCCTCTTTTCTGCTTCCTGTCGGGACAGATTTGTAGTACCTACGTTTCCTTCATATTTCAATGCTTGGACTCTGTGTTGTAGCTGAGAAAGGTGCACCTAAACTATACCTCTTCCTTATCATTAAACACACACTTTGCCTCTGCCCTTTTTTATACCAAAATAGTTTGTCCATTCTAGGCCAAGAAAAACTGGCTTAATCATCTTGTAGTTACTTGTTCCATATTTTTCGTGGGTTACATTTTCCTGGCTATGTTTTTTAATTAGTAAATCCTTTATTCAAAACTCTATTTTGGCTTGAAATGTAAACATGGGGATAATTAAGTGATTGAGACCCTGAGTTTGTCACCCAGCCTACCTTGTGATGCCCTGGGACACGAGCCTGTTGCTTGTAATCCTGAACAAGAGACTTACAAGTACATTAGTTTTGAAAAAAGCATTAACACACGTCTAATTTGAATAATTAAATCCTCTTAATTGAAGTGGAATTCTTAGAACACCTCTGGTGTGTGTGTTTTCTTAATCAACAGGGTTATCCATGTGAACTTCTGGCACTGACAGTGGCGGGGATTCCATCCATGCACATCTGTCTGGATTTCATACCAGAGCTCATTGCCCAGCCTGAACTTGAAAAACAGGTACTGTACAGTCATCTACTTTGAGAATCATTGTAAGTATTTAACCCTGATGAAGGATTGATTAAGGGGAGAAAATAAAAGGATCACTAAAAAAAGTCCTGTTTTAACTTGCCTGGCATATTAAGGTAAATCCCTTTCGAACAGCAGTTGTGACAACTCCTCTAACACACCTTTGTGCATTGGTTCAAGAAAAATACTCATGAATTTCAACATTGCCTTCAAGAACATGATTTATGCATCAGTTGGCAAAACTTTTGTCTATTTGGTTTTTATCTGATACTTCAGAAGTATGGGAACTTTTTTGAAGATTTAACTTTAACATTGCAAAGATGCTCTGTGCAACAATGCATTTTATTCATTCTCATGAAAAGTTTGACTACTAAGTCTTTTTCCAGGGAATATTATTACTGTTTCCTGAAACAAACTTGGGACCAGACTATAAGGTGTAAGTTTCTAAATCAATTCAAATGTCACCTTAGCCAGTTGTCATACCAGTTCTTTCCTTGCAAGAACAAGGGCTGCTAGAATGACATGTGCAGCTTTCCTCAAAGTTGTGCTATTTGAATCTGAAGAATGGTGATTTCTTCTCACTACAGGCTCAGCAGTTTGATTTTTTGTTTCACTAATATTTTTGAGGGTCTTCTCATGATGATTATAAACACTCATGGCAAATACTCACGTATAATTACTTGTAAAAGCAATTTGTAGGTCCTGGTTTAGTACAAGGGGAGATTACATATTTGGCTAGTTGTAGGTAATTGGGATTTGTTGGGCTAAAGATTCCTGTTTTCTGTATTAAGCCAACTTTGTAGTTGCTCTTATTGAATCCCACTCAAATACTGTTACTACTGATGAGAGGACACTCAACGAAAGTCAAAACTAGAATACATCAGACCTTAATCAGCTTTGCAAGGATTACACTGCAAACCGTGTGTTGCTTTGTTGCTCATGGTTATTGTTTGTCTGTGGAGGGGTTGAAGCACTAATGCTGGTCCTTTGATTAATGTTTAATATGTGTGGATACTTTTTCTTACCATTAACAGAAAAAAAATATCACAGTATCTTGGCACAATAGAGAATATTTACTAACTCCTAAGTTACTTGAAGAGCTTTGGATAGACAGTGCAAAGCAATCTGTAACTTTACTGCTTTTTCCCCTTTTGCCTACTTAACAGATATTTGCCATCCAGTTACTTTCATTTTTGTGTATCCAGTATGCACTCCCTAAATCTCTCAGTGTGGCTCGTTTAGCTATCAATGTGATGGGAACCCTACTCACAGGTGAGCACCCCAGAACTCATTAGTGTGTAAATTCAAAATTATTTGTCTAGGTTGAATGCAGTTGTGGCTAAATGCCACTGTGTTAATTATGAATGTGAAAATAACAAATCCTGACTGAGTTTATATAATAATTCCTTTTAATTTAACCATTTCCTTTGCCTTCATAGTTTTAACCCAGTCGAAGCGCTATGCCTTTTTTATGCCGACCCTGCCTTGTTTGGTGTCATTCTGTCAAGCTTTTCCTCCTTTGTATGAGGATATTATGTCTCTGCTGGTACAAATAGGACAAGTTTGTGCCTCAGATGTCGCTACACAGACAAGAGACTTTGACCCAATTATTACACGTAAGTAGAATATTTTGTATTTCAAAAGTAACGGTGTGGTCCCAGGGAGAAAACGATGTGAATGGTTCCAAAGTTTGAGTGCAGTTGGAAAGCAGTATGAAGTTTACTGCTGTTGTGTTGTAAATGTAAAAGGAATAGGTGGATTTACTGGGTTGGAGAGAGAGTTTAAAGGGGCTCAAAAGTACTCATATCAAGCTTCATACTGCCTTCCTTCTGATTTATTTCCTTATAATTTCAAGATTTATCCCTGCATACAAGTATTGTGTATAGAATACGCTGTTGTAGTCTTTCATCCTTAAGATGTGAGCAAATGCCATTGGCTTTTGAGAGCAGAGGGACATTTCAGGCCCTCAGCTGAGGCATAATGGCCACACAAATCTTCCTTTAGCTGTTGGAAATGCAAAGTCAGATGAGCTACGTGAAGGCTTACACATGACACAGCATGGTTGGATAAATATATAGTGATTGTGTGACTATGGATTAACTGTTTATCACTTGATCTTGAGCATGTTTTTGTCTCTTTTTTTTCTGTCTAAAGACAAATACTCTGTTCTTGTGATACAAGGTTCCCAGATGCTATCTACGCCAGGGTATTTATATTAAAAGAAGTAAGAGGATATATAAAAAACCCACAAAGGAGTCAGACATGCGTAAATAAAAGAGAAAAGTTGTAGAGTCTCTAGATTGAATCTGTGAAGTTAAGCGTCGTGCATGACATAGTGGTGGCTCCAATTTGCAATTTCATGGCATACCTGTTTGTGTTATAGATGTAAGATAACAGGGTTTATAAAAGTCTTTATTTATTTAGATGTACTTTGCTGCTGCTTCTTAATTTTCTAGGTCTCCAGCAACTAAAGGAGAAGCCACATCAAGTGTCAGGACTTTGTAAAGATTCATCTAACAAAAGTTGTTCAAGGGACATTGCAAGCTCGGACCCCGATGTTCGGCTGTGCCAGTGTGTTGAGAATACCATCATTCAAATCATTAACATGAGCGTTAGTGGAGTTTAGGGAAAACACAAATGGACTTGTACTGTAGCTAGTTCCATGGTGCCTAAACTTGGAGGAAGATGCAAAGTGGACTGAGGAAGTGGAGCACAAGAAGTCCATGTTTTTCATTCATGCAATTTAGTTCTGGCTGAAAAGAAAAAGAATTGTCTAAAGAGGTTGATGTTACTTCCAATGAGAACTTGTGAGGCTGATGGAGTTGGTAAATAATTTCCAGTGAAACCAAGTGTCATTTTTTCAGCCTGGTTTGGTTTCTGAAGTGTTACAGTAACACATCTGAAAGGATTTGATGGTGCTCTGAAAAGTGATGACATGAAGCGAGAGATTGAAGCTCTTAGCTGAAGTTAAATGAACTGCTACTGTTCAAGAGCCATGCAGAGCAAGATGAAATGAAATACTCCAAGGAAGACTTGAAAAAGTACTATAAATGTCTTGTGTCATCATGTTACACTCTAAAACAAATGCTTTGATTTTTTTTGTCCTTTTTGTTTCCAAACATTGGTCAAAGTTTTGGTTTGTGAGATCAAGAACTTCGTTTAAAGATCTACCAGCCTTGATTAAGAGTTCAAAACTAGTCTGAAAATGTCTTTACAAATAAGTACCACAAGCTGAGCTGTAGAAATGTGATTTTTAAAGAACTTGTATTTTTAATGCAGCTCATGTGGTTTAGTATTTTTTTAATATCACTTTGTTTAAAAGAGAAAGACTTCAAGAAGTAAGTGCAAAGCATCTCAAGTTGTCATCAGGTTAAGACTGAAAAAAAAAAATAGAAGATGACCGTGGCAGAAGTTAAATTTCCCTTTAATGAAAGGAATGACAGATTTCAGCCATACCGAAGTGGTTACATGCAGCTTGGTAGACAAGAAGGCTTAGATGTTTGTGCTTCATGCATGAAGTTGTTTCTTTTGTATACAAAAGCTGCAGGATTTAGCCACAACAGCTGTGTTCTGTAGCATTGCAGAAGAGGGTGTGTGGTGCAATATTTGGGAGTTCTGTGAGGATTGCAGAAGCTCTTACATGAAGTACTGCATGCTTTGGCATCAGAGAAAGAAAGTTAAGTTTTGGCTGTTGTGCTAGAATTGAGTGTAGTACTTCAACACACTTGAATTGCTAAACTTGTCAATCCCCCACTTGTTTTTTCGTAATGGTCAGCAACCAGGGTACTTAAATAAATAATTTTCAATTAAGAACAGTTTATATTCCAGAAAGAATAGTCGCTGTTAAGTGTGGGCGTGGGAAGGTCTTGCTTATCGTGTCTTCTGCCTTTGTTGTACAGCAGTGTGGGAAGGTTATTACTAAATTGCCAAACACACCGGGCTTTGCATTCCAGGTTTACCAGCGTGCTGTAACCATCCCATAACATCATCTGGCTACTCAGTATATTTTTGTCATCTTGATGTAAAGTATGTAAATAAATCTTATGTATGTATTTGTGGATTTTTTTCGCTCTAAGTGTGATTTTATGTGTTGCAGTGGGATGTAAGTGTAAATACGCTAGTGTATCGCTTGAGTCACGTCACATATACTCGTACTTTAGCTTTCAAAGGGAGTTGCCTGCGTTGATTTTAAGTTTTATGCCTAGCTGTGGTAGTTTGACCCTGGCTAGATGCCAGGCACCCACCACGCCACTTGATCACCCACCTCCTCAGCAAGCCAGAGAAGGGAAGAAAATAAGACAAATGTCTTGTGGGTTAAGATAAAAGCAGTTTAATATAAAGATAGCAAAGCCGCGCGCGCGCAAGAAGCAAAGCAAAGCAGATAAAGCTGTTACTCTCTACTTCCCATCAGCAGCGATGTCCGGCCACCTCCCGAGAAGTAGGGCTTCAATACGCGTGACGGTTGCTTTTGGAAGGCCCAGAATGAATCTTGCCTCCCCCTCCTGCTCCTCTCCCCCAGTTTATATTACTGAGCTGACGTCATATGGTATGGAATATCTCCTTGGTCAGCCTGGGTCAGCTGTCCCAGCCATGGTCCCTCCCAGGATCGTGCCCACCCACCGCTGTTGGTGAAGGTGGGGGAAGGAATGCTGGAGGGACAGCCTTGATGTTATGCAAGTGGTAGTCATAATATTGATATCAACAACAAGCACAGCACTGCAAGAGCTGCTGTGGAAAATCACTACCATCCCAGACCCACTACACTAGCGTGACCCGAGGGAAGCTCCCTGGGGAGCAGAGAACATGGGGTCTTCTCCTCTAGGGGCTTTCCTGTGGTGTGATAGTGAAAAGCCGTTGCCAACGATGAACAATTGCTCGCTTTTTCAGCTCCCAATGCAGTGTGAAAACCGAAAAGCGCGGTAAATAACAAAGAAACAGTGAAAGCGTTTCGCCATCGCTTCCGCCGCCCATCAGCGCGTGGTTGCCCAGCAACGGCTGCGCCTCGGCAGCCAACAACGCCCTCCGTGATTGGTTCTAATAGCGCAGGGCTGGGAGGGCGCAAGCGGCCGGCGTGCGGTTTGCTGATTGGCGGCTCAGGGCTCTTTCCTGTCAGCTGATTGGCGGCGGGGCGGTGGCGGGAAGGACGGATGCTGCAGCGGGCCGCGGGCCCCTGAGGTGAGCGCTGGCGGGAGGGAGGGAGCGCGCCTGAGGGGACACCGCGCCGGCCGCGGGAGGGAAGTGCCTGTGGGGGCTCCTCTAACCAATTATAGACGGTAAAGGAAACGCCCGGGTGGAGGCTGAGGCGGGGCGACACGCAGGGGAGGGTGACAGCAGCTGCCGCAGCGCTCCGTGCCCCGCGCCGCGGAGGAGCAGAGAAGTTCTCACCCGCTGAGCGTGAGGGCAAGGGCGCGGCGGCCTTTCCCTGGCCAGCGGCCCCGCGCCTCCCTCAGCCGTTCCTGGCCGCCAGGAGCGTCCCTCCGTCCGTGTTCCCGGCGGCCCGGGCCGTTAGCTGAGAAAGCTGATGATGAAGCTGAGACATGCCACACGGTGGTGGTGTTTTGGTGCCTGTGGTCACTCATTAAGTCGAATGAGGACACAGGGTAGGGAATGGGTTTGTCACAGGGAATCCGCCAGTTTAAAATTGCTCTTTTGTAGATACTGAAAACCTGCGAAGAAAAAAAACCCCTGTGTGTCATAAAAAAAAACAACACATAGCACCCTTAAAAAGCTATTTGTACCTCTTCAGTATTTCTAACTCAAGAATTATGCCATTTTAGCCTGATAGCAAAACATTCTTTTATTATCCAGAGAGAAAAGCAAGGTATATACTCACAGAATAGTAAAGCGGGTGATGCTTCGTTTCCCTCTGAATAATTACTGTTTTAATTGTGAAAGAAGAGTGTTAGGTTTTTAAATGTCTCATTTTTTTAAAGTCATTGTCCAGATTTATTTTCTCATCGTTATGAAGTTAATGGTACAAACTGCTGTTGCCTGCTGTGTCTTTGTAGTTTGCGTTGTCTTGGAGTTCTAGCTAATAGACCGGCACAACTGTAAAATTGTCTATTTTTAGTTATTAAACATCCTAAAATAGCTTTCCTTGAAGGGTTTGGGCCCTTATCCCAGCAATGTTCAGTCTGAGAAATAGGAACTGAAATGATGTGTGCAGTTCATTAATACTTTTGTTTTAATTGCTGATGTCACTCATCGATGGCAACTCGCTTTCATTTGTAAAAGACCCAAGTCTTGGTGTGTGGTGTAAATTCCTAACTGCCATTTCTGGTCACGTCCTGAGCCACTTTGCCCCCTTATCAGATTAGCAGTTTCTGTTTGTTTTTTGTTTGGTGCCGTATGTTGTTTTATCTTTGGACTGGTTGTTGGTGTTGACTTGTGAATACTGTTTTTTATTGCAGTTCTAAACTTTTAAGTAAACAGGAGGAAAAAGCGACAATGTCTTCTGACGTGTCAGAGTATACTATCGGGGGAGTGAAGATTGTATTCCCTTGCAAGGCTTACCCTTCACAACTTGCTATGATGAATGCTGTAAGAAGAATTTATATTAACACTTGCTAAACAAATAGCTTATGGTTTTGGTACCTATCAGTGTTAGAAAATTAGCACATTAAATTTATGGCCTTGTTGACCTGTTGTTATTATTAAAGGTGAATGTGGGGGAGAGGTTTTTGTTTTACAAGACAGCAGGTGTCCTGATTTAATTTTAGAAGCTCTTTCTAGCTTAACTGAAGATATCCCGTTTTGGATTTTTTTTTTCCCCTATTAATCCTGGTTTTGTTCTCGTTATTGTCCTTAAAGATCGTTAAGGGCTTAAATAACAGGCAACACTGTTTGTTGGAGAGCCCTACAGGAAGTGGCAAAAGCTTGGCATTACTGTGTTCTGCATTATCATGGCAGCAGTCTTTGTATGGTAAGTTGTCTTAGTGTCTGTCTGCCTAGTTTTTAGTACCAAAGTGCAGTTATAATGAATTATTGGTTTAGTTTATCAGTCCTTAAATATTGGGTTTCAAGAATCTAATCAGATCTTTGTCTGCTGTTATACAGATTGCCTTATTGGCAACCTAAACCAGTAACAGCCAGTAACACTGGCTGGATTTAGCAATCTGTTATTGCAAGAGAATTATATAACTGTTAGAACTAGAAAGAAAATACTTGTGGATTACAGTTACACTGATTGAATTGGAAAAGGAGTATCTTTCATTGCTGCAAGTTGCTACAATTCTTCACTCTGCAGTTCTTCAAAGGGTAGTGGTCATAGCTTCTGAGGCTTTGGGAAGCCGTAGAGTTTATCACTGCTACCTGAATAAAAGCTTTCATCTTAACTTTTTAAAAAGTCTAGTTCTTTTGAATAGTCTTGAGTAGTTTTTAATGGAAGACAAATGACTGTGCCCTTTAGAGAAAGCAGCACTTACATCATCACGTGAAAAGGAAGACAAAAAGCCAGAGCCCTCACTGCCATGTCGCTGCACGTGTCATTCTCAATCTAAGAGCAACGAGGCTGCAACAAGTGTGAATCACAGTGCTGCTTGTTCTTTTAATAATTCTGAAGCAGGAAACTCCATGAAACCTGGAGGCTCACTAACAAGCACAGGTAACTTCTTACACAGGCAGTTAAATATCTGTTCTGAAAGTAAAATATATAGCCAGTGATGTAAATTGTTTTGCTTTAAAGTCAGAGACTCTTTTTTACCATCATAATAGCAGGGCGCTACATGTTTTTGCCCTGCATAGAAATCTGTATGGAAATGATGGTTAATTGGTCTAGAAATGTCTAATGCTATCTCCTACATCATATGTGGTTTTAGTGAATTCTATTTTTAAAGTGTTGCCCCTTTTTTAATCCATTCCTAGTAGTGGACACACCTTTTATTTTTAATTACAGAATGTAAGGAAAATGAGACACTAGCTTCAAAACTATCTGCCAAAAAAAGGTTATCTCTGTGTGACAAGGATAATGATGATTTTCAAGTAGATAGGAAAAGAATCCGTCCTTTGGAGACTGAGCAGCAGGTGAGCAAATTTTATTGGCTGTAAAATAATCCATGCGTAGCTCAACTAAGCTGTCAAGTACCAATCAACATTTCAGAGAAGGGCCTGGAGAGTAGTTGATTCACGTCACAGTCATAGTTTAGACTGACAAGGTTTTGTTCATTTTTATTGTTACTTGTTACAAAGGAGTCCCTGTCCTAAATGATATCTTGTGTATTTTAGACACCTAATATCCCCCAAAATATGTTTACCCTTGGTCGACCTGTGATATTAAGGGGAGGTATGAGATTGTAGATTTGAAAATGCTCTTGTGAGTATGTATTATAAATACAAATAATACTGTGAATGTATGAGTGTTCTGTTTTATCTCTGGCCTGATATGTGGAGTGCAGTTTTCATCTGCATCAATGTTGGTACCACCTGACTTCGTACATGTGTTCAGATGTGCACTGTAAATAGCTTTTACGTTGTTTTTGAGTATTGCTCAGATGGTTCGTTTTGTTGATTCTTTGAGATCAGTTTGACTTGAATTTATTTCTTGTTTGAGAGATGGAGGTTTGCTCCTCAGAAATTATGATATATACATACATCAATTTTGTAACAGTGGGAAATTAGAGAAGAAAAGCTCATGAATACTAACAGATTTTTGTTGTTCTTGCTGCTTAATTTTGTAATTAAAACTTCATAACTTTTCCCAAGTGACTTTTGTGTGGCTTAGATTTGGTTGGACTATTAAGGGGTGTCAGTGATGCATCACTGTTACTGAAACAGGCTCAGTGGAAGACAGCTGAAACAACTGACTGCCAGTGTAAGCACATACTTCTGTCCAGTCTGTTTGAACACAGTACTTTTTGTCCCCAGCAGGTTAGAAAACGTCATTGTCTGACAAAAGGAGTGCAGCCAGTTGAGGCCTTGGAAGTTCGTCATCAGAGAAAAAACGGAGAGCTGATTGTTCACTCAGAAAAAAGCGTGAAAACCACTACTTTTTCTCCCCAAACAGTAAGTAATATAGTAACATCTTTTACATCAGGACTGTTAGTTCACCAGCAGTTTAAAAAAATATATTACTGTAAAGAGATGATGTATGAAATGGAGCTTGTTAATACAGCTTCAGAAAACGTTGCACCTCCAGCTGGGTTACAGCCCTAGGTAAATGTTCCCAGGGATGTAAGTTGCTTTAAAGCTGTACTTTGTCACTATCAATAACGAGAACTGCTGTGTTACTTTCAGGCACTAGGAGCTAAATCTTTCATTCCCAAAAATGAATCTATGTTCTAGGTAGTTTGATGACAAATAATTTTGATTATTTCTAGAAAGCTCTATGAATTTTCTTGAGTAGGATGTCAAGTGCTTTCTGCCAGTGAATGTCACTTGGTAGTTTGAAATACAAAGGCCAGCAGAGTGTGCTGTTGATTTTCAAATAAAGATCTTCCTTCCCTGCTTGTAACATGGGCTTTGATACTTTGGTGTGGGTATATGAAAATCTTGATTTACAACTTCTAGAAGTGTCATGTGATGAAATCTGAAAACTTTCAGTACAGATCAACAAAGTCTTAAATAACAAAATACTGAATCAGTCTGGTTTTCTAAGAAAACTCTTCACTTTTGTAGCAGTAGTTGAGCTGTTCGTGTGTGTTAGAATGTGCTATTCACAGGCCTGATTTTGCAAGTTGGAAGTGCAGTATGCTATTCAAAGTTTATTTCTTTCTAAAGTAGTAAACAGTGTAGTGTTTAAACTAAGATAAATAAACTAGAGATAATAAAAGTGTCTATTTCTGTTTAAGTTTCTTTTAAAAAAATTTAGTTTCTTGTTGAATTCTTTTTAAAGCCAAGAGAAAGAATGAGTGGGTTGGTGGTTGTAAGAGGTACAGCACAGCATTGCTGCATCAGAGCACCTGTAGATCCAGTGGGTGAGAACCTTCTGCCCAAGGGGACTGCCTGTTCTTAGCTTCTTTCATTCCAGAGTTTGGGAATCCATTTCTGTCCTTCTGCTGTTAATTCTTGCAAGAGAGGGTGGTTCTAGTGTGAGCTTAGATGAGAAATTATACCCTTACAGTACTCCCTTGATTACTTCTGTCAAAGCATACAGTCTGAGAAACTGGGGCAGCTGGGTTAAGGAATCCCCATTTATACCAGGTAAAAAAAGTAAACAGTAAATGGAGAGTAGTGTAACAAACACTCGGGGTATCAAAAAACAGCTGTGAAAAGAATCTGTCTTAATGTGCTAGCCCATTGCAGTTTAACATATTGCTTACAACCTTCACAATGGAGTTTGAGTGACTTCTGTTACACATTCCAGGAGACTGGCAGCCTGTTACAATCAAGGTCTGGACTCCAGAATAGGCTAATTTACCACGATGGGATGAAGAAAGTTGTGGATTTGTATTACATGCTCTCACCTGACACCGTATCTGATCCTTTTCCTGCTGATTGACATTTTGAATGAGCTCTTTGAAGCAAGCTCCAGCTTAATTAAAACGTTTGCTTGGTTAGCAGTGATCTGTGAAAGCCTGTGATAAATATTGAACCGGGTTCACCTGCTGGTTACTGTGAGAGGATAAACAGCTGCTTTGTGTGCTTGAATCAAGAGGCTGCAGCAGCAGCAGCAAAATGCTGTGCTTCATGGGAGCTCATAATGGAATAGTTGAAAAGCTCTGGTAATGTCACTGCTGATATCTCACTAGATTGTGCTTGTGTGATATTTCACACAAGAGGCATTCACTGCTGTAGCATTTAGATGGCTTTGTAACTGGGAAATGTAGATGAAGATATGAAGACCTCCTCTTACCTCTTTGTGTTTCAAAGATCGTAGCCTCAATGTTTGTTTAGCTCTATTTTACACGTAGGACAGGTTGGTGGACTTGATTATTCTTTCTTAATCAGACTTCCACGTTTTTGCCATATAAATATTGATGTGATAGGCTGTTTATCTACCCCCTGACAGAAGTAAAAACAAGCTGCATTAGCCTAAGGTCCATATAGTCTGATATCTGATCTCTAATGGTGTCTGTTACTGGATGTTTCTGATTAAATACTGTAGAAAGTAGAGGAGTATCTTTTTTCCCCTGTCCTAAATGAAAATCTCTCTCCTAGATTCAAACAGCTGAGAACAGGTTTAGTTCTGAAGCCAGAGGGTATTATGAAATAGCTTTATATTGTCTTGATAATTATTTCTACTCAGTTATCCCCCAGTTCTTACATAAATAGATGGAAACTTTTTCTGATGTAACCAATGTCTCTTGTGTTGTGAGTCTAAAAATTTGTACTTAGAGACAACTCTGCTCTGGAAACTGCCATGTTGGAATTACCACTTTGTTCCACTGGTGAGGATTCTCTTTCCTTTTGCTGTAGTAATGAGAGATAAAATCACCATGTTAGATTTTGCTGCATAATAAACAGTAAATTCTTTTAACAGAAATATGAAATAGTTGAGTTTTAATACAATTTAAAGATGGCCAAACTGTTTTCTAAAGGATAACACAGAATTCAAATGTGAATTACACAAAATAAATAATATGCAAATGACATGAAGAACTCAACTTGTAAACTATATTTTAACCATTTCCTTAAAGCTTCTCTTGATTATAGGGGACTTTCAAAAAAGACCGTGTTTATATATTTTGGGCTAATGATGTCTGTGGCTTTCAGAAATATTTTGTGTGCTACAGGCAGTCTTATACTCCTGCTGGTTACTACAAAACCAGTTTAAGTTTACAACTTTCTCAATGCTGACTTTTTAAAAAAGCTGTTTTCGAAGTTAAAGATATCATTTTGAAAACTGGAACACTGGCTGAGTGCTTCTTAAAGCTGATATTATACCATTTCAAACCTTTTGAAGAAAACCTTTTAAGGCCCCTTGTAAAATACTGTAATTTATAAGCCTTACACATAAGCACATTTTCAATTCTTTAAAAAAGCTGAATGTTTTTTAAACCTCTCACAGAAGAGCTTTCTGTTTATGTAAATAATTATTTGAACTGCATTTTTATGTTGTTAGCACAGCTTTTGCAAAATAGCTACTTCATTTGCCCTAATATTTTCTTTTCTGTTACTTTTCTTTGGCAAACTAAATATGAAGCCTGGCCTTAGCAGTGGTGGATTAGTGATGGGGTGTCATCTCTGAATTCTGTGTATTCTTTTTATCTCTGAAAACACAATCTGACTGGAACTAGAATTAAAAGAGAAATGTGTTTCTTAAATGCCTTAGTAAGTAAACTGTTTCTGTTGCCTTAATTGTTAGATTCTTAATGCGAGTTTTCATTATTTCAAAGAGCAAAATAGGATATAGATTGTAGAATTATTAAGGTACAATTTGTGTCTCTTTTTCTGTGTGAGTACAAACCAAGCTGAGGATTGCCACATATGTAACATATACCATATGTCAGCTGTTTCCTGCTTTGCTGTTGACAAGAGCCCCATTCATAACTCTCTTTTTATCCTTTCGGTGAATAAGTAATTATTCAATATAGAAGGCAGGATATTTGGAACTGGCTGTTTAATGTGGCAGCACACGGTAATGAAATCTGCTGTTACTGGCAACCTGAGAGGGGAATGTAACAATTCCAGCATGGGTGTAACTTTATCTGCTTTGAGGGCCTGTTTGTTTGGCACATCAGTGAACCTTTTATCCCAGTGAGTGACAGCTCCAGAAGGCTTACATTTACATGCATTCTATCATGTATTGTAATATTTAATGGCAGACAAGTCTGAGTGGGACGAAGGGTAATATGAACTTGCTTTTTCCCCTCTGAGTGAAGGCTAAAAGACAGCTTGATCCCCAGAGTTGTGGTGTAACAAATGGCATGACTTAGCATTTGTTTATAATGGATAGTCTTACTGATGGCAATTAAAGGCGAGGGAAGAGTATTTGAGTGGGCATCTACATCTTGTTACTTCCTTGATCTGGAAACAAAGTACAAACTCTTTAATTCTAGAAGAATTCAGTAATTTTTATGGGAGGTGTTTATGGACTTGGTTACTCATGAGTATTGATTTTCTTTGTGGTTTTTTTCGACACTAATTATTGCAGTTTCATGACAGTTATTCCAGTGTTTTATATTATGAAAGGTGGTGCTTCTTGGGAAGAATGAAAGTGGCTTTTAACCAATATTTTACAAGGTTAGGTCTGTTTAGAATTATTCCCTGTGTGTCTTTTGTTCTTGTAGTTACTAGATGGTCTTTGACATAATGGCATGGCAAATATGTTTCTAATGGATAGTGTATGGTGTAGTCTAGTTTTACCTGCCAACAGATTTCATTAAGCTGTCTAGATTTCTTCTGCTTGCTTAAAATTCCTTCTGAAGTGATTTGAATGTCTGGTCCCAAGATTTTTTTTTGTATTGAAGGTGTTGGATTCTTCCTGTTCTTTAACAGCAGTGTCCTTATGCCGAAGCTTCAATGGCAGAATTTGCATTATTCACATGTAAATACTCTGCTGGAATGATAATTCTTTCAATGATTAGGTTAGAATAAAGTTCTATCTAGTGATTGGTAGAAGTTTAAGACCTTGAGGTACGAAGACATGTTATGTATGATTTAATGTTGTAAAACTTTTTGCGCTTCGATAGGTCAACCTGCTGATTTCAAGGCCTGTGTTGAACTATCCTAGAGTACATTTTCTGAATAGACCATAAGCAGATTTCGCATGTTGTTCTTACCATGATATTTCATTAATGTTTTTTTTGTCTCGGGTTTCAGCCCTCTGGCCCTTGCACTGAGTGTTCCTGTTCTTCTGAAAAAGAAACCGATAAAGACATTAGTAACACAAAGAAGAAGGAAAATGGAAATCGGTTGTTTGTTCCCAAAATATTTTTTGGAACACGAACACACAAGCAAATATCCCAGATTACCAGAGAGCTGAGGAGAACGGCATATTCCAGTGTCCCTATGACAATTCTTTCCAGCCGGGACTATACCTGTATTCATCCAGTGGTATCCAGTAGTGGTGGGAACAGGAATGAAATGTGTGTGGAGTTGCTGGAAGGAAAACATGTGAGTAATTTTGTTTCAGAAAATATTCATTCATTCAAACATATTAAAATGAAAAGTAGGCAAACAGTTTGAGTAAGTAACATACTTGACTACTTTGTGTTGGTTAGGTGCTTCCTGGTGATTTTGTTTAAATTTAATAGTGTTAGAAAATGTTGATACACAGTACCAGTAGTGAAAAGAATTCTGGTGACAGGAATAACATTTGTGAGTGCAAAGTTAATGTTCTGAGACTTAAATTCTCTGTGGTTTTATAGATGAAGAAAGAAATGTCCTTTTACTGATGTACATTTTAAGAACATGGGTTTGCCTGTATTCTTTCTGACATGATGTGATTTCCATTATTGTCTGACATAAAACTTAGAAACACTAGAAATATTTCCAGGAAATTGAGTCAAGAGCGTGTAACAACTTGCAGGTTTTAAGATTGCTTTTCATTTTGTTTTGGTAACCACTAACCATCTCCATGTATTTGCTTTTAGGGCAAGTCCTGTCCTTACTATCATGGTGTTAATAAAATCAGTGAACACTTTGCCCA
Source organism: Urocolius indicus (assembly GCA_013401255.1). Taxonomy (NCBI): domain Eukaryota; kingdom Metazoa; phylum Chordata; class Aves; order Coliiformes; family Coliidae; genus Urocolius; species Urocolius indicus. The sequence continues at coordinate 1,018,603 of WBNH01005026.1, forward strand.
ACAGTCTGCACATAGGATGTGTCAGGCTTGGGACATTGAAGATCTAGTGAGCCTGGGAAAGAAGCTTCGTGCCTGTGCATATTTTGCAGCCAGAGAGCTCATGATGTGTGCAGATATTGTATTTTGTCCTTACAATTATCTCCTCGACCCACAGATACGGGAGAGTGTAAGTATACTTGTAGGAAGGAGACTGCAATTGACCATAGCCACTGGACATTATGGTTTTTTAACTTCCATTTAACTTCAGTTATTGCAATCAGATTTATGTCCAAATTACTATCTACAAAGTAACTTCAGAATGAAATAATTTTTCCCCTCTCTTTTCTTCCCTCTCCCCCTTTTTAAAAACCCAAAATGATGATTTCCATATTCAAAGTAATGCTGCCACTGGGCTTATAGTCTCCTTGATCAGCTACATGGTTTTGTTTCAATCAGTGGAAAACAATCCCTTGCAAACTTCACAACGGCTTTTTTTTTTTAAACAGGATCCTGCTAGTTGCTGTTTCTTGTGAAATGTCTTTCACTCTGTTTTACTAGATAATAATTTTCTCTTTTAGATGGAAATTAACCTAAAAGGCCAAGTAGTCATTTTAGATGAAGCCCATAATATCGAGGACTGTGCTCGGGAGTCAGTGAGCTTCGGTGTCACAGAAAGTCAGCTGAGAGCTGCTCGAGAAGAGCTGGATTTCATGGTCAACAACAACATCCGACAGAAGGACCATGAGCCCCTGCGGGCTGTGTGCTGCTCTCTGTTAAAGTAAGGCATCTCTTTTCAATTCCATTGATAAATTAGTGGTGTGTTTAAAATGACATTGAGGTTCCTTTCACTGGTGCAATTTAGTGGTCAGTATGTGGCATCAGATAAAACTCACCAGAGAGACAATTTGGCAGTCTTTTGTGTTTTTGTGTTTGAAGGATCCAGAGGGTTTTCATCTATTTAAAAACATACTTGTCTTACTCAAAAGAAAGCACTGAAATTCTGTTTGGAATAGTATGTTATACTCTTGAGTGATGTACTGATCTTTATAGGTCTTACTGTCCCAGTTTATGAAAACTTTACATAAGATAAATAATTTTTCTTTCACATGCTTCTCTTTGCTTATTTGCCAAACAGTAATAGCATTATTTTGTCAAAGTATTAATTAGTTCCCATTTATGAAATACTTTCAGAGCCTTGGACAGAAAGTGTTTGGAACAGATAGGAATCTATTTGGAACAGATTCTTTGTAGCTGAAAATGAATTTCAGTCATACCCTTTGTTTTTCCATGGAACAATGTGAGCACAGTGATATGGGTCTGAAAAATTAGGGTACATGCAAATTCTTAGAAGAGACTTGTTGAAGTCTTTAGAGAATTAGAGAATTCAAGTAGCAAACTCTTTGTACGGGGCATGCACTCTCCTCTTAGAATTTCTGATTATTCTCAGGCAAAAGTTATCCATGCAGAATTATTGACTATTCTTTCTCTCTAGACTTTGTCAGTAGAATGTGCCTTTGATGATTTCCATTTGGATTGAAATTTGAAAGCAAGGATGTGCTGAATCTCTTAGTACTTGCCTTGTTGGAACACAAGAAACCTGGAGTTCAGTGGATAGGGAAATATGAATGATTGAGGGAGCAGTTTTGAAAGTGAAAGTTGATCACTAGTAAGGCAGAAAGAAGCTGAAAAAATACAAAATGCTCTTCTTTACTTTTTTTCTGCCCATGTACACGTGGAGGGAAAGGTGAGAAGAGCTAACAAGCAGATTAACTCCAGAAACTATGGAGACAGAATTGCAAGGGGAGGACCCGAGCAGAAATTCAAAATTATGACAAACAGACTTTGGAGTACACTACAGCATGTAGTGCACCATTTTTCCTATCATTTCTGTGTTCTGAGAGTTAATGTTCGTATCACAGAGACAAGTGGTTTTTGTTTTTCATGTTTGCAGAAGCTAATTCCTCTACCTTGGATACTTCAAATGTTAAATTTTAGTAAGATAAGAACAGCATGGCTGGAGATTTGACTGCCTCCAGCATTTTAACCTTATCAGAAAGACTAAGGTTGATTGTCGTGGCAAATCTGCCAAGAGCATGAAAAGCAGTTGTTGGAAAGCAGAAGACTGGGTGTAAATGGCCGGTCATTGGTAAAATGCTGTTGCATAGTGCCATGGCATTGCCAAATGCATGGGTAATTAGAAAAGTCCTACTTTAGTTATCCTGAGCCCCTATTCCAGAAAGCACTTAAGCAGGGACTTAATGTCTTAGAGGTGCTAAATGACCTTTCTGAGGAATTTGAAGATAAACTGATAGAGTCAATCTCTTCTAATGAGATGCCAGTTTGCCAGGACAAACTATTTTGCCCACTAGAGTAAGCTCTATCAACGGTGGGATTTTCTGGTAGGGAGGAAAGAAGCAAATATACTTTCTGGAATTGAAGGCATGTCTGTATCTTTTGTTAAATCTTTTCCTGAAGATATTGCATGTCACAGTTTTCACTTCAAAACCATAGATACCTTTCAGGGAATCAAGCTAATTTTACTCTTACTTACTGTTTTACTCTAAAAATAATATAACTATTTCAAGTAAATGCTGTAAGGTTAGGTTTCATTGGATGGAATTCATTCTAGAAGATGCTTTTTTTGAGAGGCTAATTCAGTATTAGGTAAGTCATTGTGTTAAGTTTGTGTTTGCATTTAGAGCATGACCATTTCAAGTATATGTGATGGTGTTGAAGTTTTCTGGAATGTTTTATCTATTGTAAATCTTTCATTCATGTTAGTGTGGCCTTCCTTTCCTAGTTTTAGCTCCAAGTCTTTTTGATGTTACATTTGAGGAAATGGGTCAGAGTATTGCACTGCCTGTGTTAGATATCACCATTCCTTAATAAGATAAAGCAAATTATAGCCAAAGAAGTGATTGTTATGGTAATACTTACGGGGTTTTGTTTGCATTTAACCTGTCAGAAGGTTTTTAATTGTTCCATTGGTTAGATTATTTGCTGCGACAGGACAGGAAATCTGGAACTGAAATAGTCAGAAAGCCCTGTTGCTTAAGTTGATAATGATTAGCTGATTTTTACAGATAAAGGTTTTGAACTGTTGTAGAAATGACAGCTGTCTTTCTGATGCCTCCTTCTGGGTGATGGAACAGACAGCTTCGGCATTTCTGGAAAGGGAGGAAACCTGTCTGCTTTTCTAGACAGAGGGGATGGTCTTGTAATACTACAAGGATGATGGAGAAACATTTATTTAGTGTAAATTTTATCACAGCCACAAGTGAGACACTCTGCATGTTAGATCATGTTTTTCAAAAGTCCTATTGTACATTGTCTACACAATTATAATTCTGCTTAATTTTCAAATTGTAGCAGTTAAAATACCTGTAGGTAGGTTAAAATATGTACATTTTATTGCCTCACTTTCCCTTACTGTGTATAGATATTGCAAGTACTCATTTCATGCCTCAAGATCTGCTCTTAATAAGAAAGCCTGCAACTGACAGGAGTGATAAACCAACTAGCGGTGGTTAAAATAATGAGTGGCTTAAAAAATACAGGAGAAATCTTTCTTAAATGAGCCTGACATCTTATAAGAACAGATTATATTTTAATTAATTTTCTTTATTGTAAAGACACTATATAATGTTAAAATATAAACATATATAAACAAATTTCCTTGTCACCTCAGTGAGCTGCATCAAGAGCAGATAAGTTCAGAAGTGAAAGGAAAAGCAGAATATCTCTACTTAGATGTAGTCAAGTATTTAGCAGCATCATAGAAGTCTGGTGCATTTTTTGAGGTTCAGTTTGTACATGGAAAGTATCTCTAAATCTGTAAAAGTAATGCTGAAATGATTTCTGATTTCTCTTTTTACAGCTGGTTAAAGGAGAGCTTCAGTCAACTAGTAGAAAGAGGATATGAAACTTCCGATAAGGTTTGGAGTGGAAGAGAAATGCTCAACATTTTGCACAAATTGGGAATAACTAGTATTACTTTTCCCATTTTACAGGTAATATTGGGTGCCATATAAATGAGTACCACAGTGCATAATACTGGTGTTAAACATCTTAAAGTGCACAGTTAAATGCTTAACACATCTTTTACTGCAACACTGAAAAGACAACTGAAAACCAGGAGAAATCCACTTGAGCTACTGGAATTTGTGGAGAATCAATATTTTAAAGGATATAATTTGTCATGTACCTTTACATAAACTGGACCCTCAAGTCAGTGATAGTTTTGTCTGTTCCATCCATCTGCATTTTTATTGACTGATGAAATGTATTTACCCTGTGTTCAAGTTTATCCCTCCTTTCTGTTTAACCCAAATATGTTAAAAGTATTGTTACTTCTCCTTTCCAATTCTGTCTTCAATCTGGCTTTATAGAAATTTTAGGTGAACTTTTAAAACAGTGTGCAGATAGTCTTGTAGCAATATGGGTGATGGGAAGGTGAAGAGGTACTTAGAATGCTGTAATATGGAATTTCTTTGCAGAAACATCTTGCAAGTGTCCTTGAAAAAGAAGAAAAAACATCAGTGTTTGGTAGAGAAGAACTTGTTGAGATGCCAGTTGTGAGCCCTGCTACTCAGATGGTGTTGAAGGGCTTATTCATGGTTCTTTTGTGTCTTTTTAAAGATAATAGCAGGTCAGTGCAAATACACAGCCTGAGCTGTGTGATGGTGTTCAGCACAGCTGCTTTGTCACACTCATTTGTAAACACCTCAGTTACGGTGTCTGGGTTCTGATCAAAACTGCTGTTTCGGAAAGCTTTAGAAATTCTGTTCATGTGAATTTAAAGACTATGACTTTTTTTCATTCAGAAATGGATTCAAATATAGAAGAAATACAGTTGAAGGTCAGGTGTAAGCTTTCTTAATCTGTTCCCAGGTTTTAAATAAGCATGGCTTTTTATTTCTTATTTCAGCCCTTACCATTTGGCTGTGGTGATGTTTTGATTACTAACACCAACAGTTAGTAAATAATTCTGATTTAAACTTGACTTTAAAATATTGTAAAGTTTCACTAGTTTTGGAAAGTAGAATTTTTTAATTTTACTTAAATTGTAAGAATCTTGCAGCAACACTCAGCTTTGTGTGAGTTGAATTCTTACAATTTGTTTATTAATTGAAGCCTTTATTGACATTTCTGTGCCTCTGTAGGTATGCAGATGACTACAAAGTTGCTCTACAACAAACTTACACTTGGATGAATGAAAATCAACTTGATGTTTCAGATACAAGTGCTTTCTTGACGAGGCCCAAACATAAAAGGAGTTTGAGGCAGAAAACCATGGTCCACACGCTTAATTTCTGGTGCTTGAATCCTGCTGTGGTAAGCTGAGCGTGAGGTAGAAGGTCTGAAGTAATTTGAGTGATAACAAATAAAGATAAGGTCTTAAAGTGATTGTATTGATTTTCTAAATTCCCTCTTTTCTTTCTTCAACCTAGGCTTTTTCAGACTTGAGTGAAGTTAGAACAATTGTTCTGACATCTGGTACACTCTCGCCCATGGACTCATTTTCTTCAGAGCTTGGGGTGAAGTTTTCTATTCAGCTGGAGGCGAATCATGTTATTCGGAAGTCACAGGTAAGCTTTTGTATCCCCGTTTCCTTTCCTGAGATGTTATGCTGGCCATGGTAAAAGAAACTAACTTTCACACAAAAACCTTGACAAATCCATTCCATAAGCCAAAAGAAATGTACAGGGCAGACTGTTGCTTGGATTGATGCAATTGTAAAGTACATTTTTGATATCATGCTATTTCGGTAGTAGCCATCTTTGATCAGCTGCTGTACTTTTTCCCATTTTTAAGTACTGGAATTAATTCATTTAGAAAGATCTCCATGGTTTTATTCATGCTTGAAGTGTTATTAAATAATGTAACTTAGTACAGTTTGTGTCACATCTTTGAGGATTAACTTTTTAAAATATGGAATACATCAGGTTTGGGTTGGCACCGTTGGAGCAGGCCCTAATGGTCGGAAGTTGTGTGCCACGTTCCAGCATACAGAGACCTTTGAGTTCCAAGATGAGGTGGGAGCACTTCTGCTGTCAGTCTGTCAAACTGTTGGCCAAGGAATCTTGTGCTTTTTGCCATCTTACAAGGTAAGGAAATCTTTATTAATACTCTTCCTCTGAAACCACACACACTCTGCTTGAAATGTACAACGTAAATCTTTGGCTTTATGTACCGACATAAATGCATTGTAATAACACATCGGGCTTATAGTGTAACTTCTTGGATCTTATTTTGACTGGCATAAATGTTTGTTTTTGTGGAAAAAAAAAAAAAACAAAACCAGTTTCATATTGATTTTCAGCAGCTGTTTGTGTCTTAGCTCATTGAAAAAAGACAAACTGAAATGCAGTTTTTTTTTCTTCAATGCACACATCATGAAGGGAAACTTGTAGGCATATAACTCAGCAGCAAGAATGCCTTTGCATGTTCTTTGTATGCTATTTGAATGCAGTATTCACCCAGGTAATTTTCTTCTTTCCTTGTTTCCCGTTCCATTTCACTGCATTGGAGTTTATAGCGTATTTTTCTTGAGTCTAGGGAATTGCTCACTGGCATTTGCTGAAAAGAATCAAATTTCTCAATTCCAAACTATGCAATATCTAATTTCACTGACAACAGATATCTAATTATGGTTAATCTGTACCTCACAGTAGTTCTGCTTGCTTTATTAGTTCTTCCTGTTATTTATGATCATCTCTGAGGAACAGGAATATAAACCTGCAATATACTCCTGTAATTTATGCTCATTTTTATTGTAATGCCTCCAAGAGAGGAGTGACTTTTTTCATTTTAATCCATCACTTATGATTTTAAAAAAATCCTCTCAACAAACAAAAGAACTTCCAAAAAAATCCCCACAAAAAATCCTACCAAGTGAACGAAATCCCCAGCATCATGTAAATAAAGGTTCCTTAACAGACAATATTTGAAAAATAATAAATCCTTAAATTCTTGTAAAAAAAGAAATCTTTTTTCCTTGATGAAGAGTCTGTAAAATGAAGAATCTTTTTTTTTTTTCCTTTGCTGGATATCTACCAAGACTCAGTGCAATTACTGACCATAACCATTAGGTGACCACATCAGACCAGATAATGTACAGTCACCAAAAACAGCAGATTACCAGCTATAGATTTATTTAACCTAGCTCACAAAGCTATACACTTCTATGCAAAATTAATGATCTGAAAAGAAATTTTGCATTCAGTTTCTTTAAGAACTTAAATGGGAGCACATTTCAGTGCTCAGTATCGCCACGATTCATTTATTGAAGTGGCTGGTGTAGAGCAGGATGTGATCGCTGATGGAACACACACCGACCTGACCAATATTTATGAAAGTTTTTATGAGAATGGTAATCTGAATTGAAAGTATAGAGAGACTTGTAATGACATTTAATAAAGCAGGAAAGAGATTGCTGGACAGCTCTGGTCCCCTTCCCCCTCTCACTGCCCTTATGTTTTACTGAAAGGTCATCTAGCTAAACACGTTGAGTGGGTTTTTTTTTCCTTTGTGGGAACACTTCCATGATCCTAGTGAAAGTATTGATAAATATAAATTGCAGACAATTGAAGGATGGTATTTTAAAATCACATTGCCAATATCTTTCTCTGGATGTCCTTTCTCATTCTACTTCTTTTATTCTGGATTGGGTTGCCTTTAAGTCTGAGATTAATATGTTGAAAACACAGAATAATGTAAGCATAAGCATATTAGTACAGGAAAAACAAGGTATTTCTCTTTCATCATCATACAGAATATTGCTTACGTGCACATTTGCATTTGAAAACTGATTTTCAGAGATTTTTGTGGGGAAATTGCTGTCTCTTCACAAAACCCATCTTTTGGAGAAATTGTTCAAGGCTATGAAGGTCTGATGAATATACATGGCCATGTACCTCACTAAATCAAGTATTATGAGTTAAGCAGATTTTTTGAGGGCTCAAACTGTTTTATGAATTGGAATTTCAACTTTGGAACAAGTGAAAAATACAGTCTTTTGAAATGTCTGGAAGGCTGAGGGCAATGCACTGAATTTAGACTACCATCTATCCAGGTAATTTGCTGGATGTAGGCTCATATGATGGATTTCAGCTTGTTTACACTTAGAGAGGCATTTTTCAGCACAACAGTCTCTTCTAGTTTAAGAAGTTATGGCTCAGCAGCGATGTCCTTTGCTCCACACCGTGGGCAGAAGCCCTGCTTCTTGGATGGCTCTGGCTGTTTCAGTACCTTGCTTTCAGCACTAATGCTGACAGAAAAAACATCTTACTACATTTTTGTAGTAAGTGGAAGTGATGACCCTTGTATTCATGCTAGAGCTGGAGAAACAGACTCTGGCAGAAATGTAGTGATTTGTTTCAGTCTTCTAAAGTATATTCCAAAAAAAACCACGCTAACCTAGAAGATATCAACCTCCTAGAGAATTTCCATATGCAGATAAAGAGAGAGCAAGTAAAATTTCTGTCACCACATAAACCTAATCATGAAATGAGGAAACTGGATGCTGCTCATAGAACCTGCTAGGAAGATGCAGTATTTTGTTCTGGAGTGCCACATACAAGACATTTGTAATCTTTGGAATGTTACTGTTTTGTGAAGAATTTAAGGTCCCCAGCTTTTTAAGCCTGCATCCTTTCCTAATGATCAGACTGAGAAGGGACTTTCAAAGACCTTTTATCTAATGTATGAACTGCTGTTAGCCCCCCCAAAAAAATCTGAATTAAAACCAATGCACCTGTGACCTCCTTCTGTGCCCCTCCATCCTCTGTTTGGTTTTTGGACTAATTTCTTTTTTCATATTCATTAAAAAAATTAGAGAAAATTCCCTTTATCTTAATCAGGTGTTTGAATAAACATATCTGACTCTGTGTTTTCATTGAAGAGTGACTGTTTAAAACCTAAGTGTGGCAAATAAATAAAATTACGAATGCAGTGGTAGAAAATACAGGGATGAGAACAAAACAATTCATCAAATGTACATGTTCACACTTGATAGGTGTCTCTTCATCTTATGAACAGCGGTGATGCCACGTTTCAGGAATGGGATGCAATACTGTATAAATTGTTGTCATCATTATTGGAGTTCTGACACATTGACTCTTCTTGAAATAAGCATAATCTCAACATATACTAAATTGCAAACCTAGATCATTCTTAGGGCTACTAAAACTGGTGACACCATGCAACAAAAATGCATTTATGTGAAAATCAGTAGCAACCCCAGCAAAAACACTCTATAAAAGAGAATATCAGAAGGTGAAAAGATTGCTCAGAATTCTAAGATGCTTTTAAACAAGATTAAGATAAGGACCATTAGAGTTCATGTTGCCGACCTGTCTGCATTAAGATATATCTTGCCTGGTGCCTGCGTCTTAGATGATTCATTCAATATCTGTCATATCAAAGTCAAGGTATCCAGCAAGGAGAAAAATGCTAATGCTTATAAATTTTAGTGGTAATCCATCATGATGAATTAACTGACCTTTCTTTAGTAGCTTTTTTACAAAATAAGCTTTGGACAATAATGTTAATATTGGTGGTTTGGTTTGGATTGTTTTTTCTGTGAAGCATTGTTGGTTAATTTGTTTTGCTAATTGTTGAGCTGTAACTTGGAAGTAAGATTCTTAAATCTTTTTTTTTTTTCTCAAAAGGGTTTGAATGACTATTTCCAACAGTAAAACTTACAGACTGATAAGTATTCTTAAGAAACCAAGATTTTTCTTACTACTTTTTTCTTCTGTTACATCTTTAAAGGTGTGTTTTTCACTGACTCAGATTAATCATATTCCTTTTGTATCAACAACAGTTGTTACTTTTCCCTGCAGTTATGTAATGAGTTCTGTGTACAAAAATTCTGAGACCAAACTATTCAACATTCAATCTTGAATACATCTGGTGGTCTCAATCCTAGTACTGATGAACAAATATGCTTCATGATAAATTGGCTACGTACTGTATGGTAGTTAGGAATCAGTAGGGTTACAGTGATACATATGTAGTAACTTTTGCCACTTCCAAAAATAAATGCTGGATTTCACCTTTGAGTTTCTAAGTATCCCACAGTTTTAAGAGCTGGAAGTTCAGTCTTCAGTCAGTCTCATCCCATTTTTGTGTTCTCGTGGTGGATTGTGTTTTCCTCAGTGAGAACAGACAGGATTGGGTGACAGCAAATCTGTTTGGAGTGGAACACCTCTGTTTGTTGTCTTGTCTCCCTTTCCATATGTAAGTTATTAACTGAAGCTGAAGTGAAGTTGCAGACAAGTGCAGTTTACCATTTTGTTGAGAACTCATTTTTGGCAGTATTACACAACTACAGGCAAGCAGATCTCAACAATATTAATTAACCCTGTGAGCATGGCAGTAGATCTCATTTGTGCTGTTTTTTCAAACAGAATAAGAATCTTCTAGTTCAGTCCAAGTAGTTATTTGGAATAAATGGGAGGGACCTCAGTTTAACCTCTATTGCACTATTCTGCCATTGTGCAGTGCTGTATCTGCATTGGCTATTGGAACAAGTCTCCTGGCCTGAGCATAAGTGTACCACTCCTATATATGATAAGCTGAGGGAGGATTACAGTTTCAGTATTCATTCTCAATGTCTGTCTTTGCTTAGTTTGAGACAGACCCCTTTTCTTACTGAGATTTGTGTGAGGTTGGTGGAATTAAGGAGTCTATGTCAGAGTGGCAGAAAATGAATTGGTCATAACACTGGAAAAAAGAAGGAATATTTTTGTTTCTAAAAGTCTCCTGAAACAATTTTGTAAATGAATTATAAGAAACCTTTTTTTTCCTGCCATCAATAAAAAAAACCTAACACTGCCTTCAGACAACTTTTACTTATTTAATGAATTACTTCAATAAATTTACAAAAGATGGTAGTCTATTTAGCCAGGACTATTAAAAACATTAAGATTTGAGCACTGACTGTTAAAATGAGTAAATGGCAATATTACAAAGTTAAACAAATGCCAAAAAACATTTTCCAGAGTGCTGGGATTGTAACAATACCATTAATGAGGGCAAAGAGGTTTTAATGCAATTTGCACATTCTAAAGTTTCAAAAAGAGGTTTTGAGTTAGTGCATTATTAATGTTCTGAACATCTGGAACTATGTAAGAGCCACAGACATTGAGCAAGTGCAGGGTTTCCCCACTAGGTCTGATGCTGACTGATTTCCTCTCTAGCAAAAAGCCTGCTTTAAGAAGTTGGAGACAGTAAAATGACAATATCCAGATAAGAGAGAAACATTCCACAGTGTCTTTTTGCTTGTAATGTGGATGGAGAAAAAATTGGACACCATTATGTTTGTGCAGTTGAAAGGTGAATTTGACATTAAGTGGGAAAATAGTTATTTGCACCACAGATGATTGCTCTGTGGTGCAGCCACACTGACTGCAGAGTGCTTATGTGAGGAATCATGTTTTAACGTTGGGTGGGTTTCATGAGGTTGCTTAAGTTTTTCTCTTAGGGGTATTTAAGTGTAATATGTAAGGATAAATGCTTTATCAACAAGAATAATCTCCTTGATATTCCTGTTGACAGCTGTCAGAGTACTTCAAGGAAGAGATTTAGTCCTGAGTGTAAATATCTGTGGGATATAGGGATCTGTTCACACCAACTATTTTTATGATGGAAATTTGTTCTTTGAAGTTACACAAAATATCCAGAAAGTTAATGTTTAATATCAGACAATGTAATTTACCCTATTACAGGTTTAGAATGATACAGGGAACAGAATGTTTCTATGTCTCATCTAGTTTTATATGTTTTAACTATAGAAAATATTCAACGTCACATTAATAAGGATGAAAAGGAAGGAGACCTTTAAACAGGCTGGCATATCAGGGCTAAGTTATGAAATAATTGTAAATTAATAATGATACTCACTTTCTGTACAGCATTTGCTTTTTGCTGTCAAGGGAAAGACATCTCCTTACTCCAGAAGCTTTATTTGTAGGAGCCAAACAGCTGCAATGGTGCTATTACAATATGTAAGAAACCTTAAAAACAAGAAAAGACTATAGGGAATAGAATTCTGTCATCCTTGCTATTTCAAATTATGTGCAAGTACCTAACAACAAAAGTAGAGCAAAATGATGGAAGAGTAATTAGACAACACGCAAGAAGCACTCTGTGTCTCTCTGTGCAATGCCCCCTGGAAGTCACAGGAGTTTTTTCAGTGACTGCAGAGGGCTGAGGTAGGGCTCATGGCACTGGAGTGAACTTTGACGTTTTCTCTTTTTCTTTGAAACTAAAGACTTATTGCTACCTTGCAAAGCTGTATCTTTTGCCTTTATCTAATTAAAATCTTAGTCAAGTGTTTTCCGTCTGATGAGGCATAGCTCTGAGAAAAAGTGATCTAAAAAAGCTGAAAAACTATGCATGTCAACATTTGTACCTCATGTAGATGGAATATTGTTTTACTTGTTCTCCACTGTTGTTTTCTTATTGCTTCTTTTTCACTCTTACTCCACACTGGTAGTTGTTTTCCTGATTTTTATCTCAGCTTTTTCAGGTTTTATGGCTTTTGTTTCCTCCCATTAATCATAAACATATCTACTTTCAGGTTTTTTCTCTTTTTTTCCTCATCATTTAAACATTTAAATGTTTGTAATATAAACAGTCTAGCTATTGGGTCCCTCGCATTCATCCAAAAGAACAATGTACAGGCTTGGTGTACATTATCTGAGGTGTCTTCTGAGAGCTCCAATAGCTCCTGTAAATATTAACGTGATTTCTGAAGTCTGCAGTTTCCGTTTTTCTCATTGACTTGGGCATGGTGAAGACGTGTGTAAAAATCACTGTGTGGGATGGAAGATTTCAACCATTCCATTGTGACACACACCGCCTCAGGCAGCAAAGATCAGTGTGGTGATACCACTTCAAATAGAGAACAACAGTAGCAGAAGGAATAGTGAGGTTTGTACAAAAAGAATTAGAATGAGTTTTTCTCTACCAAGGTGAGGCTACCAAGCCTTCTTCTTTCCTGTCATGAGTTCAATCAAGTCATTCTGCCAGATTACATTTCAACACGGAGCTGACAGTTCACACACAGGCCTGACAATTGTTTTGGCTGCAGAGGCTACAGCAAACGTATTTCCTTGAAATAAGAAAGCTAGAAGAGTGATGAATTGTGCTTTAAAGCACAATAATAATAATAAAGTTCTCCTAAACTTTTAAAACTGATGCTTACTTTGTAATAACAATTTATTAGAATGTTTTCATTTAGTATGTTTTGAGTTGTTTGGGTTTTGGTTTTTTTGGTGGTTTTTCTCCCCACTGCATTGGTATGGATGGTTAATTTCAGGTTTGACCAACTAAATGTGTTCTCAAGCCAGATCCTAAATATATATGCCATTGCTATGGTGTAATTTTACTGGTTTCTAGGAAATTAGAGACAGTCCACAGTTTAGTTATGCTTAGAAAAGTTAGGGATGATCCAGCAGCTTGCTCCTGAGCAATGAGATTCTTCACCCTTTCCTTGTGGTTGTTCTTGTGCTACTGTAAATTTTGTGTTAACTGATTCAGATCTCCAGAACAAAGAAAAACATTGCCCTCCTCCTTTCTTTTTTATTTTTTTTAAATCCTGGTTAGTTTTGTGCTGGCCTTGTGAGCTGAGTTGGCTCATCAGGAGGTCACAGAAGTGTCAGAGATAGCTCAAGGGAAGAGATGATATTGCACACTCAAGAATGGGAGCATGAGCATCCCTTTTACTGCTAGTGCTCAGTCTCAGGGATGAAACATTACTGTGCTTTTTTTTTTAAACATTTTTCAGTGGTTGACCTTAATATGAGAATCTCTGAAAATACTTATTTGGAAATTCTGATCTTTTGATGAAATATGGTTAATGTTATACAGTTGGTATGAAACTGCAGCAGTGTTACCTGAGTCTGTTTTTACCACATATTATCCAAATAAACTGCAGAGTTGCTCAGGTGAATATTCTGGGTGAATGGAAATTTGGGTGAGGTGATATGAAAAGAATGAACTATTCTGACTTCTCCTCCTGTGGAAACCCTCAGAAGCTGTGGGAGACATTTGCTGTTCCTCTGCACTGCTTATTGCAATTGGACATTTTACACACGGCTGCTTCTGAAGTACACTCTGGCTGTTGGGGCCAAGTGTTCCAGCAGTTTGGTGCTGTTGGCTCAGGGGGAAATTACTAGGTGTGATTTGGTCCCAACTTATCTTTCCAAATTACTGGATGTGAAGAATGAACAAATACATTTTCTGTGGCTTACTGAACTGCTGCAGTGACCAGCACAGGATGTGCAATTATTCAAGTGCCCTGTGGCAGTTGCTTTTTACATAGACCAGATATACTTTCTGATAGCATCTGCACATCATATGAAGTAGAATCTGTAGCGACAGTCTGTGGCAGATTATTGGCTATTATGTCTAAAAAAATTATATGCCATACTGGTAGATGAGTGTTTTGCTTGTGAATTTCACACCCTGAGTGCTGTGCAGTTTAATATTTTATTACACTGTTAGTTTAAATACCCCAAGCTTTCAGCATCAGGAAAATAAACTGAAAATCTATTATTGTTTCTCACTTCTGAGCTCTGACTTGTCAAAGTGCTGCTAGCTGAATTGTTGTATCTAGTTAACACGTGCTCCAATTTCCATTGTAATTAACACTTTCCACTTGCATATTTGTCCTATCATTTAAGTAGTAACTGCATTGAAAATGAGTTTTCATTGTCAAGAATTTGCACTCTGTGAATGAGAGTCCAAATAGGAAATAACAATTACAGTCAGCGTGTCTTTTTTAACAAGGGCTTGTAATGAAGAGGAGAGAAATTGAGATTGAAAGAAGTAGTTCTTAGTAGGGAACAATGCGCATAAACAACATTATTTCTAAGAAGATTCCTTTGACGTTACTGTTGTTCTGAACCATTGCAGCCTGCAGAATTCCTGGTCCTGTTGGCATTTCTGAGAGATTCACTGCCTGCTGAGGCAGAGATGAGACTGTATGTGTGGAAAACACTGTATATGAGAAAATCTTCTTGAAAGATTGTATTTGCACCTTGTATTTAGGTGTCCTGTTCTGTATGAGCAGTGTAACAGCATGTATAAGAACTTGAATATTAAAGGTATTGAAAGGGATATTTGGGCTGTTTTAAGTTCAGGAAAATTCTACTTGATTGGAATGTCAGGAAACCTATCAAATGATGTCTTAGTTGCTAATTGCGTAAGCAAGGTTCTTGATGAAATGTAAACGGTGAGATGGTGTATTCTGAAGTGTGTTCATTGTATTCAGTTCACAGCTCATGAATGGATTATTTTTAGCAAAAAAACCCCAGCTTTGAGACAAGTCATTTGCACAAAATATAGAATTTCTGGTTTTGGCCTGCAAATGAGCTTGTTGGTAGCCAGATGACAGTGTCGTTACATTTAAAGCTTTGATTTCAACATTTTCTTCCTATTTTTGTCTGAGGTGAGAAATTTTCTGAAGAATCAGATATTCTGAATAATATGTTGTTGTTCTCTCTCTTCCTACTTATTTCGTGTGAAAAAAAGGAGGGGGAGAGAGAGATTAGACTTGTCTGCTTTGGAAAAATTCTTACACAAGGTTGTTGAGTGATTTTCTTCTACTTTTTTTTTTTTTTAAATTGTGTATATATGGTAAAAGTACGTACCAAACATTCACTGTTGGGGAAAAAGATGGTCCAGGTTACAGAAGGACAGATAATTTAATTTGTTTTCACTTGGGAGGTAAGAATACTTAATTAAAAACAACAAAATCCAAACAGCACCCCAGACCAGAAAACTGTCTCATTACTTAGTGTTACCTGGCACAATTCCAGTGAGGTAAAGATTGCCTTCAGTGCTCCTGCTTTCAGTTTTTCCTCCCCAGTTTCAGATTATTTTTGGGGGATAGATAAAAATTAATGATTTGTTATTAATGTTGTTCTTCTTTTATCTGTGGAACCCAGCCTTATGTTTTGTTATAGAAATGTCATATAGTGAACTTCGACAGGTTGCTACAAAATGTTTGTTCAGTAACGTCATTGAATAGCTTCTCGGAGTGTGAGATTAATTTCTTATTGTTCTCACCTGCATTGCAGCTGGCCTGAAGTACACGTTTCTGATACTGATTGTGGAAAGGTTTATCACTTTGCTTTTTTTGTGTTTTAACATTTGCTCATTCTTTGGCTTGAGTCTGGAATTGTACTGTGGGCCTACCTCCCAAATCTATCTCCAAAAATCAAATTTGATATCATTGCTGTCATCATAATTTATCATTATGTAATTACCTAGTCGGAGCTCAACGTTATGCATGCAATGTATGGTTGTTGCTGAGAAATTGTCTTAGTTTGTGCATGCACTGATTTGCTGTATGATAAGGGAAACGTGGCAAACCTTTCTGAGAAAGTAAAGAGAATATTAATCATTTAAAAAATTTTCTTAACTCATGTTAAGAAAAACTACAGGTGGAGAATGCTCTCTATCAAGTTAAAAATGTATTAGTTGGAGACTAAAAGCCCAAACTTGTTACTCTGCCACTCGTGGAGTCAGATCCCTATGACAGGCATCTGTCTGTCCCCATTTACTCTATGAGCATTCCTGGGCTTGGTTGGCCTCATGCCTAAGACCACACGACACGTTTGAGTCTGTTTTCCCAGATGGCCCTGTGCTTCACTGCTGATGTGCCACAGTGACAACCTTATCTTTTTTTCCCCTAAAATTAAAAGAGAAAAAAAACCCAGAGAAGAGGTCAAAGATGACTGAGCTTGGGTTTTGACTGGTGAAGGTGAGGACAGCAGTGTAGGATGCTGACTTCATGCATGAACAGTTAATGATTTGGGGTTTGATTCTAGACCAGGATCTAAACAGTCCTTTTAAAACCAAATTCTTCTGGAGATCTTTATTTGCATGAAGGATTGCTCTCTCACTGGAACGTGAAAATGTAATGATAGCCTCGGGTGAATGTACAAGCAGTTCTTGTAACACACAAAGCTGTTGTCCTGGTTAATTTTAAAACCACAAAAGAAACCCTGTTTTGAACCAGGTTTTTTTAGAAGCAGCTGAGACTGAGCTCAAAGGCTGAGTACCTCAAAGGCTATCCAGATTGTTTTGTGGTAAAATATGTTGAATTTTTTGAGTAAATATTTTTCTATAAAAGAGCTTCTTTAACTGTAGAAACAACATATTAACCAGGTTGTTCTAGAGTCTTTGGCGTGCAAAACACTTCATTTTTCATTACTGTTGTTGCCGTTCACATATTCCATTATTTAAGGAGGTTATTGAAAAATTGATGGTATGTTGGTACCAGAGAGACATCCTGTAGACTGCAGTGTTGATTTATGGCACATGGAACACAGTTCAGTGCTTCAGTTTCCTGCTGGTGAGCGGCACTTTGTCATTGTCCCTAAAGAAAAATCATACCAGTGAAATCCCCTGTGTTTCCCCCAAGTTGAGTGATGCATACTTTTTCTTTGAAAATGATTATGAATTATTCACCTTTTATTGTGCTGGAGTGTGCACATGGTGATCAGAATCTTGTTCATAATACAGAGTTTTTCACCATGTTCAGGGTTTAGTTTAATTATGTAGCTGAGTTGCACGGTAGCTTTATCTATTTTTTTCTAATCTTTTTTCCTCTCTTCCCCACCCCCACCACAGTGTGTCTGCCAGGTCTGTGTGGGCTAGCACAGATTTTACCCTGAATTTTGTAGCATATATAGGTACCTCAACCTATAGTCTTGCTCCTAAATGTTTGGTTTTCTTTCATGTTTGTTGAAAATTTTCCTGAAGAAACTAAGTGTGGTACTTCTAAACTTAAAAAGACACTTTCCTGACACAACTTCTTGAAAGTCACAGACATGTGGTTTGGAAGTTTTCTTCTTTAAGATTTTCTGTTGTGAAGAAATGGTAAGAGATATCTCAGTAGAAAATCTCTTGAAAGAGCACAGATAGTAGTGATATAGATTTCCAACTGAGGACAGCTTTCTCCCAGGAGATGACTCCATGATACAGACCACCTGTTAAGAAAATTAAAAGGCTCTGTGATTTCTCTTCCTAACTCTTGAAGAAATGTAAAATGTCAGAATAAATGTGTTATTTGTGTCTTTCCTTGATTCCATCTCTGACTGTTGAAGTCTTCCCAATCAAATGGCAATAACCTGCTGAGCATTCAACTTCAAGCATTTTTGCTTGAATTTTAGAATCATGATTACCTGTACAAGCCTAACTTATAAAAAAGGCTTTCCTTTTAACTGTTTTAGCTTTAAGTGTATGAGCTCTTATTTAGCAGTTAAATACGCATTAGAAAATCTTCCTCATCAGCTGAAAAGTAGAGGTTCTTTCCTCTGAAAGTTACACTTACATGAGCATACTTTCTGGTCTCATTCCTTCACGATACCTACTTTTATTTCAGGACTTTTCTAAGGTCTTCCCACATTGAAATTCCTCTCTGTGTTCATATAGTCTTCATATTCTTTCGAACAAGCAAATGAAAATCTCTGAATATATTATGTTCCCTGTATTCTTTACTCATTGTTTTTTTAATAGAATGCTTTAACTTCAGACAGAAAGTGATCTAGAGTTAGTACTCTGCAAACCAAGTCCTGTTCAAAAGAACACTTGTGTGTTGTTGGTCATAGCCCCAGGATGATAATAAATAGTAGGGGAAATGTGCAGTAGAGAGGAGGTGTAGCCTGTCCTCCACAAGAATAGCATCTTTATGTGGCCTGTTTCCATTAAAATGCTGCATTAAATCAGTTTATTTTTGGCATATAAAGAAAAGATTACCTGTGCATGTATATTTATATGGGCACTGGGTATTTTTCTCCAGTTTCCTATTAACAGTGGGAAATTAAGCTTCTGTTTTGAAAGTAGATTTTACTTCACAAATGAAATACTTTTAGGCACAGATATTTTCATGTGCTCTTTAAAGGAAATCTGCTAGAATCAGTGCATGGAGAAAATAGAATTTGAAACGTCAAATGATTTTTTTGGGGTGAATAATAAGTTAGAATTTGGTATCAGCTTAGTAATTCAAAAGAATGAATTTTGAATTCCTCCTTGTATTATGTTAGATATCTCCCATAACCATGGAGAGGTTTCTGTGAACCAGACGATTGCTTAACCTTTCATGAAAATCTAATTGAGTGCAAACAACTGCTTAAATAATTCAATGGCCCAAGGTATTCTTGGCTGGTACAGTCCCAGCCCAGTGCAGTGCAAATGTTTGGGCGTTAAGCAGAAGTTTTTTCTCTTTTTTGGTGACAAATGTCATTTAAGAACAAAATCTCTGTTGAAAAAGTGTACAGGTTGATTAAGAAGGAAAAAAGAAATGAGAATTGGCTCTGCCAATTTGGTGTTTGACTTGTGGCTAAAGGTGCATGTTCTTTTGGTCCTTATGAAAGCATATAATATTTTTTTTTTCTGATATTGAGAAATGTTACCAGGTTTTATTGTTAATTTAATACATATGACCTTTTACCCTTGTTAAGGGACACTGTGCTTTTTATAGTACTATTTTTAATATCTTTATTCTGAATTTATTTGAAACATTTGAATAATGGACAGTAGCTTTTCTTTTACCAAATATTTTCCCTCCTATTTTTAGAAGGAACTTAAGGATTTTTTTCTCACACACAGATCCTTCCAGGCAATTATCTCTTGTCCCTTCAAACTTTAATTCTCAGTTCATTACTCTGTTTACTCCCTTCTACTATTGGCTTTGTGTTCACTTTTAACCTCAAAGGACCTTGGTTGCTGTTGTTTAGGGTTTTGCTATTGTTGTTATGCATTTTGGGGAGGAATGTTATTTTGCTTTGTTTTCTTAACTAAAGGTGGGAAAGGAACTAATTACTGATCTCATGCCACCACATTGGGTTTCTAAACCATTATTTCCCTCAAATTGAAGAGTTCCACAATTCCTGGAGGACAGTTCCCTGTAGGATCCTGAGTCATTTAGTACAGAGGCTTGGCAAGGCAACTCTTAGTTTAGAGAAGTGTCAAATAAGTTTTGCTAATTCTGTGCTTTTCAGAGCATTTTAGTTCTTGAAGAAGGTAGTTTAATACAAGCCTGTAGTGCCACTATGTAAGTGATGTGAATCAAGTGGGTGGAGTCTGGCCAGATCCATTCTCCAGGGTTACTTAGAAATAACATTAATTTAAGGCCACTAGTACGTTCTAAATGCATTTATTTAATGACTGAATATATTTTGGGATTATCGCTGATATAAAGACAGTTCCATTCTTTCATAATAGAAGTAGAACATTCAGCCAGGTAATTAACCATCATGCTGAACAGACTAGAGCTTTGAGTCCAGTGGGAGAGTGATTTGAACAAAAAGTTACAGCTGTAGCTAACCAGCTGACTCAGCAAACTGCATCACCCTGGAAGCTTATTAAAGGTAATGCAATACGTTTGGAATTAGATACAGTATGAAAACATCTGTACCTTGACATCATCAGTGGATTACTGGAGTGGAAAATATGATGTTCTCCATCCTCACAGCTTAAACTGGCAGAAAGTGCTGTCAGTGGATAGATTTTTGAAATTGTTTGTTTTACTGAAATGAAAAGAGGAGACAACTGATGCAGATGCAGGTGAATTGTCCTGTGATATAGAAAGCAACCTGTACCCCTTTGGATAGGGTTGATTTTTTTGGCATACAGTCCAAATGATGTGAAACGTTTTGTAGTAAGGCAAGAAAACTGCATTTCTGCTCGACATTCTGATGGTTTTCAGTAGATACAGTGGGGGGAAAAAAAGCCTCTTATTTGTTACATTTTGACACCCATGATTTTTTCTATTGAGATACAGACACTGCATTGTAGCAGAAACATTTGATAAAACCCAAAGTATAAATTTGGCATCTGCACTCTTCTGCCTCCTCCACTCCCACTGCTGCCTCCTGTTGCTTAGATAAAAGCACTCATTGAAGGACTGAGTTATTCTGTGTTTTTAAGCAAAGCAGAGTTTATGAGATAAATGGAAGAGGAGGAGAGGAAAGATACAGAAATTAATGTCTTCTGTTACTGAAGAAGGAATAGATTATATTTACATTTAGTATAAAATTGACAGGAATACTCTTTAAAACGTTCGGCATGCTGCTGCTGAGGTCTGCCCTGAATAGTATGGCTTTTAAAGGCTTTGGTTTGTTCATGTTCTTAATGGTAGATGAAAAATTTTAATTAAGAAGATTTTGCAAAGAGCAAAAATTCTATAATGCTATGAAGTTTTATTGTTATGTTTGGAGTCATGTCTCCAGGTTCTTTAGGTTTTTTTGGTTACCAAATCTCTTCCAATACCAATCGGTTGCAGATCTGTCTCTCCCAAGGTCTTATTTTATGATGTATTTGTTCTCTTTTTATAATGTGTTATGGAAGTTGAAATGCTGGTAAGACATTAAGTGTTGCATACTTTGGAAAGGTATAAGACCCTATTAATGTATGTTTAAAATATGCAGAGATACCCGTTTCATTTTCCTAAGTATAAGTAGGACTCAGATGAGAGTGGAAGCAGCACTGCTTTTAAAATCAGAGCACCATATGCTGGGAAACTTTTTTTATTGTTTTATTTAAATGAGTAGGTTTTAGTTTTGTTCCCACATCCTAGATAGATTTCTAGGCAGTTGGAATTGCCTTTGGATACGTTTTCTTTACTCTGTAGTTGCTTTGGTGTACATGGAGAATTTATGGCTTTTCTCACAGTGTAAGATTGTGAAAGGACTAGAAGAGCACAATTCCCTTCAATAGGTTCTTTTGTCTGAATCTAATTACAGTTACTGAAACAGTTGTTCATCCTGTGTGTGGAGAGAGGGTACAGCTGGATGCAGTGACAGACATCTGCAGCTTCTCAAAATATTTTTGATATTAAAATGTTAAAAAAGGGAAAACCTTTAGGACGTGTGTGCTAGGAAAAAACATGATGCATTTCAGTTTTGTAGATGTAAAAGTATATTCTTTTCAATTTACTAGAACTTCAGGGAATCTCTTTTCTGTGCTTGAGGTTCCTAATGTACGTGTCTGTAGTGTTCAAGTTTAGGCTGAATTCCCTTTGGAAATACTTTCTGTAATCTGTTTTGGGTATTCAACAGAGAATGACTCAGGCCAGGGTTTTCCATTTGCTGTTTCTCAAGAAACTTCAGGTTCTACAGACCATAGCTGGAGATGGTCTTAAGATACATGTCTATTAAATAAAGCAAAAAATCCACTGTATTACCATGTAACTCATCCTTGAAAGTAAGGGAAAATGTTTGTGCTTTGGAACTTCAGTTACTTTTAAAATTGGCACCATCTCTTCCTCACCTCATTTCATGCAAAGGTAGAATTTTGATGTCTGAATGTAGAATGTGCATCAACGGACTGATACTTAAAAGGTGATGTCAGCTATGTCATCACAGCAGCACTGTACATCTTGGTGTCATTTTTGCCCTGTTTTCTGCAAGTGACTGCCCATTTTGTCCTAAGTAGGAGCATAACTCCCTTAATTCTATCAAAACAGAGTTTAGTGAAGTCAGTCCTGTTGCTCAGCCTCTGGATTGGTCATGGATGTCAGGTTTCCATTTTGAAGTTTTGTGCTGACTGCATATAGAACTTCTGTTTGACCCTTCAAACATGTTTCCAGCCCACTGGAGACACACTTTGATTTGAAGCAGTGCTTATTCAAAAAGAAAATTCTAGTAGCAAACACATGAAGAGCTCTGCTTGGGAAAAGGCTTTTAGATCAATGTTAGTCCCTTGGGAATCTCTGACTTTTTGCACTAACAGTGGTGCCAATACTGTGATTTCATTTATTATTATTATTAAGAAAAATCTAATGGCTGTTTCCTGTCTCCCCCCTTCATATTAAAAAATAACAATGAAAAGTGGAACTTCATGTAATTAAAATTACATAGAAACAAGATGAAAAAAGACTGAAATTTCAAAAAGTGGGTTTTTAGTGTATACTGGCAGACTTTTAAGAGAGCTACGAAGTAGATGTGTAGATTTTGTGCACCCTGAGATACCATTTGTTCAGTGATCACTATAGAAATGTACATAAAGGATGCACAAGAGTATACAATACAATTGTAACTTATTATTAAATAGTTAATAGTTGTTAAACTAGCCAATAAAGCCAGAGCTATTTTACTCTACTGTCAGATGCTGCTTAGATTATTATCCTTTTTGTCCTGCACTGCTGTTGAACACCCTTTTTCAGTTGTTCCATAGCATCCCCAAGCACCTTTTGGTGGAGGGGTTATTTTTGTAATTCATTTTTACTCTTCTGACAAAGTGCCATCCATTCACTATCCAGTTAATGCTAAAATATGTAAGGAATATTCCATGTAAAGAAGTTTAGCAGCAGGGTCTTGTGGCAGGACAATAGCTGGGGAACAGTAAACCAGAATAAGTAACTCATCATGGTACAGTGTTTTCTGTTAGACCCTCCCTCCTCTGAGATATTTGTTACTTCAAAAATCACTGTCAGGAGGCAATGGGTAGTGCAGGAAAAGTACATCCCCAGCAACTTGATTGCTGTAAGTTAACTCTTCAGCTTCATTAAGATGTTGGAAATTACAATGAACTTGCCTTAGGGTAAAATACATTAAACAAATCTTTGGTCTTGCTTTATGACATGGGAAACCCCTAATGCAATTTTTGGCACTGTATAAAACAAAATGGCAAATGGAAAGGGGCAAAGCTTTTTCTTCGTGGACACAGGTTAGGAGGATTTTGCCTAGGAGAGCAACATAATGGCAAGCAGGAGATGAGAAAACAGTTTCCTCTGTTCCCAAACTTTAAGAGTGCTTAAAAAGGGAGATGCTGACAGAGATGAATCGTGACTTGAAATACTGAGCTCATAGTTTGTATGGATCATAGCTTACAGGTGTCTTTACATTGCAGAGAGGGAAAAAAAGGTAAGACTTTCAAAGTAAACATCCTTCAGTGAATAGGAAGATGACAGATCCTTTCTAACAAGATTTTCTGCTCTCCTGGAGGAAGACCATTTGTTAATAAACCATTTGAGAATCCATTTTTATGGGATTTAATAAAATATACACAGGCTGCCTTCTACTGCAGAAACTATTATTCCCTTGAGTAGAAAAAAGTGACTGACTGTGGGCATTAATGGTTGTTTCCTGTGATTCCTGGCATTATATCTTGCTCCCATTTGCACTTTTTCAACCCATAGTGAAATAATTTTTTGAGAGACCTGCACTTGATTCCTAGCTCTTGAGAGGCATGTATGACTTCTATATTTTATTTATTTGTGTTCAGTCATGTCCATAATTCTTGTTGTTTTAATGTCTGTGTCTGTAGCATGGCTATTGTGTGGTTGTGCATACTTTCCTGTGTACAAGAAAGTTTCCATATCTATCAAACTCCATTAAATGGGAGAGGTAATAGCCTTTGTGTGAATTAAATGAATTGTTCCATTCTTGCTGAAGATTTTTGTAAATAATTCACAGATTTCCATAAAAAACCTGTAGATTTTTCTATTGTGATGGTTGCTGTCAATTAAACAAGAAACATGAACCTATTATGGCCTAAGAGGTACTTCCCTGTAGGGGCTGGGTAGCCCACAAAGAGAAGAGATGCTTTCTTAAGAACTCAGAGGAAGGTTTTCTGCTGCCATTGTTTCAGCTGTGAATTCAAGTTGGGATTCTTTCAAATATGAGAAAAATGCAGTGGAATTGAGAGACTATAGTTTTGTTAGGAATCTTGCCTCTTTTGAGACTATCAAGATACTTTGGTTCTCTTAAATAAAGAAACAATTTTTATGCTAAGAACACTCCATTAAGGGTGTGTTTGTAAAAAATACCAGTTCATTTCAGTAGCTGGAATGACAGGAAGAGGAGGAGAAAGCGACCCTGAGAAGCATGGATAGATTTATGTTTGTAAATGCCAAATCCGATTATATCCAAATATAGCCCATCTATATTATCTTACTGGCCTCTTTTTGCCATGGATGGTGAACAGCAGGCAGTACTAGAGGTGAGTTTTGCATAGACTGCTGAGTGGAAGCCCAGGCAGACATTTGTTTCACAGAAGGAAGAAAAATCTGGCAAGCTAATAATGTTACAGTCAGTGACAGCTCTAACACATCTCAAATGGATGTACTAAGAGGCATAATATGTTTGATTCTTTTCTTGACCAGAATTATCTCCATATCGTATCCAAGAACTGAAGCCATAGTGGCAGGCTGTGGATGGCAAGACAGACAGTCATTGCTCAGTCATACTATTACGACCTTTTATATAAAAAGAGATTACAGAGAGGATGCTGCCACGAAATGACAGAGCTGATTTATTCTACAGTTACATCTATATGTGTAGAAAGCTGTTGCTACTATACATCATGTAGTCTCTCTTGTGTTTGCTTGGTAATGGTATCACATCAGTAAACAAATGTAATTCCTCTAGCTGAGGCTTGAACGTAGCTAATGAAAGTTCAGGAATGGTATAGTATTTGTCCTCTCTGAACCAAATGTACCTCAAAAGGAACCAGTCCAAATACTTAATGTTCAGATCCCTGTAATGCTGAGAACATGAAATATGCAAGGGTTCTTGTAAAGAATTTCCTATAAATTTGCAAGTGTTCTCCCTGTATACTCAAATGTGACAACAATTATTTACCATTAATTCTGCTTCACTTGAACTGTGTATTTGGACGTGGGACAGATTAATTTTGTAACAACCTAACATTGAAGATCCCGAGATCTTGGCTGGAGTGCATCAGAAAGGCAAGTGGGTTGTTGTTAAGGGATGCCATGGCATTTTGAGGAACTGCAGTGAGTGCAGGTTCTAAATGGGGCAGTTTATGTAGCCTGAAGCAAAATACTGAGAAAGTGTTCAATGAGTGGAGTTGATGGAAGTACACACAAATTAAGAGCATAACCCTTATTAGATAATCTGTGAATGTAAAACCTCTGTACGTATGAAGCCCACAGCACGCTAGTTAGTTACACACTAATGATCACTGAACAGTAAAAGGAGAGAAATACTGCTGTCCACTGAACCAGATTTACTCATTTAATTCTAAAATGTATTGGTTGCCTTGCTCTTGTCTTGAAGGCAGTGCTGTGCACCATCAGACAAATATATAGGGTGAAGGAGTGACTTTTTTGCTCTGTCTTGGTAAAATTCAGTCTAGAACTTGATGCATGTGATGTCTGCCAGCTGTGACTCCCACCCATCTGACTTGTGATAGCTTGCTTTTTGTCATGCAATGCATGCTTTTATTACATTTTCACTAAATGTCTTACAAGCTTATTTGCTTGCTTGATTTGAACATGTGCCAATTTGCTGTAAAGTAGGCACAGGTCAGATTCTGGTAGATATAACAAAGCTGGCAGGCCCTTCAAGAAAGAGACGTGGCTGTTGATAAAGCCTACATCAATACCTCCTCCCCCAACTTATCTATATAAATTTTGAAGTACTGAAATACTGTGGATATTTAAGATGTAAAGGCTTGTTTCAGATTAAATTAGAACTTGCTGCCAGTCTTACTTATGGATCTTTTACTCGGTAATCAGAAAAACAGGTCATTTTCATTTTCCTTTGAATGACATTCCTCTTGCTTTAAGGAAACCAGAAGATGCTCTGCAGTGATCACTCCCATAGATTTAGAATTCTGCAGAAAAATCTGCAGTTTCTAATTAGCCAAATCAGTGGCCATAATATTCTTTTACCGAGTGTTGCATAGCTGTGGAACTGTGTATGGTTGAGAAATTTGTCTGTAAATATGAAAGCTTAATAATATAATTTCACAAAAATAAATGTTTTTGTGTGCTTTATTTGAACAGTTCAAGTGATTGACCTTTCATTACAGCTCTTCTGGGTTTTTCTGTTTGTTTTCAGCTGTTGGATAAATTAAAAGATCGCTGGATACACACTGGCTTGTGGAGGAACCTGGAGCTGGTTAAGACAGTCATTGCAGAGCCTCAAGGAGGGGCAAAGAGTGACTTTGATGAACTGCTGAAAATATACTATGATGCAATAAAATGTAAAGGAGAAAAAGGTATGTTCTTCAGGCATGCAAAATAATTGATACAGGCTCTTCAAGTTTAAGAAAGATTCTGAAAATTATTAAAAACTAGAATAAGGTGTAGATAAACTGTTAAATTAACCTGAGCCTAATTAATTATTGTGATGCTCAGCTTGTCACTGGGAATGATTTGTATATTCTTCTCTGGCTTGTTCAAGATGGAGCACTCCTTATAGCTGTATGCAGAGGAAAAGTTAGTGAAGGCTTGGATTTCTGTGATGAGAATGCCCGTGCAGTTATAACCATAGGTATTCCGTTCCCAAATGTGAAAGACCTTCAGGTAGGACATCAATTGAAAGAGTTATACTTCATTTTTATGTCATGTTTAAAATGCCATATGTGCACAAAGTATTGTTTCTAAGTGTTTACCCTTGGACTCTTCTCAATCCTCATTGAATTCTTTGAGTTACCTTCTGTGCAGGAAAGAAGGAGGAATGGTGTAGCAAGTCTTGTGGACTCATTTGTGTAGTCCTAAGTAAATGTATATCGTGCTAGATATATTACAAATTTCTGTCTGATGTTGCTAGTCAAGGCTGTTGCATCTTTATTTTCCTGTTTTTACTGTGGTAGGACATTTCTTTGTGCAAGTCTAGGATAAATGCTGGGGAAATGCTACTTTAAATAAGACATTCGGTTTGATCAAAGATTATTTCAGAAAATAGGTGGAATGATAAAGACAGCTATGGTGTAAAAGAATAACATAATGAAGTCGTGTGTTTCGCACACTAGATCATTATTGATTGCAGTGTATCACCTTTCTAATCCCTGTTGCCTGTGTATGATTTTTCCAAGCTAGTGATGCTTTAATAGCTTGCAGTTTTGAGATATGACGTAACATATAGCCTCTTCTTGGATACTGAGGACATTACTATTTTGATCATTCAAGCTTCATCTAAATTAAGTAGAAACTTTTAAGTTTCTTGGGTAAGCACTCAGATACTTGACACTTCCAGTGACAATGGCCACTACTACTGCTTTATCTTGTGTGTACTTTTTAGAGCTTTTTGGGACTACTTTATGAAGCTAAGAAGCAAAATGAAGCATCACAGGATAAATACCATGAACATCTGGATTCAGATTTTTAGTAATGCTAAATCAAACAAAATCAGATTCACACTTGGAAAGCCCAAACAGACTCAGCTTTGGTTTTGGGGATATGTTCTGAGCTGAAGTGAACAGCCAAAGACTTCTTTGTTGTCTACAGTGTGTAACTAATGACAGCTTTGCTGGAAAAAACCCACATCTCATAAGGACTAGTGAGGTTGTACTAGTGGTGACTGCCTAATGCAATGTTCTTTGAATGTTTGTATAGCTTTCTTGAAGCACTTAGCCACATTTTTTGTCTTGCTACAATATAATACACTGCACTTCATAAAGATATGAATACTTAGCAGTCTTTCTAGAGTTAGACATGCTTTGTTTTAGAAGCATATGCTGAAATGATGCTTTTAAAATACGTGGTCTGAAGTATGGCTGCAACTCTTACAATGTACTCCAAATGATTTCCAGGAAGTCAGTATTTTTGTGTTCTAAATGATACAAAATTAAATTGAAAAGAATGTGGCAGGGGTGAATTATGTTCCTTAAGATTAAAATAGTGTATTTGATTTTACCTTGAGTTCAACCAAACATGTAATAGAATCACAGGCAGTACATCTCATTACTGATAACTGAATTCCAAAAAATCAGTGTTGTGCTGAACTATTTTTTTTAATTAGACCGAAGAAAGCCTCTAAATTTTTTAGTAGGGATAGAAACAGTAGCTGCCAAATTGCAAGCAGCTAAAGGTTTGAGTGTGTATATTTAGATATGGTAATGCACAAAGCACTGCAGTGATCAATTCTAGATGAGAGAAGGGCATGCACCAGTCTCTTAGCATCAGATTTCAGGAGCTGTCTGGTGCATGGCACTGCTCCTAGAATAATGCTGGGGGAAATTGTTTTTTTTTTATTGTAAAAGTGTCTTTTGCTCAAGAACTTTGATCCAAAATGATGTGCAGCTTGCTGTACTTCCCTTTATATTGAGTAATGCTTTGTTTTATCCTAGGCTTTAGGTTTACCAGGTACTCAAAGAAGTTCTAGGTTAGTGCACATTTATCAGTTTTGCTCAATTGTGTGAAGGATAGACTGGAGGACAGTCACTGTTTATAGAAGAAGATTGATTAGTAGCTTTGTTAGATACATATGCATAGATACAAATGAAATTTGAAAGATCAAGCATCAAGCAGCATGGTAGCTCAGAAAAGGAATTGGAATTGTATTTTTGAGGGAAATTGTCTGTTGATAGCGAAGATTGGCATGTAAAATCAAAAGCAAGAGGGAAGAGAGTGGGAAATGACTCCAGTCTTCACATGAAACTATATATTTTTTTGTATATTTCTAGGAGATCTGATCTAAAAATGTATTGTTTCCATATAGGAAAGTAACTTCATATGAAATCAATGTTATATCATCATTTTAATAGTCTGTGAATATGAACTGTAAATTGTTGCTCGTTACTTTAGTTCCCTGTGACCAACAGACCTTACTGGAACTTTAGAAAGGAAAACAAAGTTTTATTCCTGTACACATTATAATAATTCTTCTAAATGCTTTGGGAATAGAATTGGATTTTAAAGTGAAAGCTCATGTTCAAATACTTCTGTCAGGAAAAGTATGATTACAGTATTGAAATATCCAGAGTTGTTTTCAAAGCATATCAGTAGTGCTTATCAGATGAAGAAGATACAAATTTCCCCCTTCCAAGTACAATCAAGTGACTTTTAGGATGGCTGATTTTATTAAAATCTTTCCTATTAACAAGGGTTTTTTTGGCTGAATTTCACCCTCCCCCCCAGGGGTTAGAAGAATCTGGATTTTTAAACATTAGAGGACATAAAGAGACTAAAAAGAAAACTGATTAAAACCTGGACATTTTAAAACTTCCAGCTTTGAAGTTTGGGAGGAGTTTGAGTTTTGAGCAGACAGAAAATTCAGAACACAGTGACCACAAGTCAAGTTAGACCTACATAGACATAAAATTGTGAACACAGGTAGATGTTTTTGCTTTTACATAGCAATAGGTGCTCAGCAGATATACTGAAGGAAGAAACTGCAAAGATGATTAATAATGACATTGCTTTAAAAATAGGAAATGCGAGTGATTAACAATTCCCTTGGAATATCCACGAACGACGTGCTTCAGGGACTGGTTTAAATCACTAAGAAATGCTCTGCTTCTACATGAAAATGCACTTGCATGTCTGCTTTTTGGGTTAATAAAAGTCCTCTTAAGACTCAATTCCATAACCCCTTAGTCCTGCACATAGCTTTTACTTGTGCGAATAATCCCTTTAATACTTCCAAGGCTGTGCACAATTGTAAGGGTTTGAAGAATCATACCTTTAGAGACCAATATCTCATACTGGCAGTTTGATGTTGGCTCATCTCCACTAATATTGCTTGTCTGTGATCAACCTGCTTTCTAAATATATTTTATGATTTGTAACTTGATGCTAATACCAGTGAACTGTAATATTAGAGAACATAAATCATGTGACAGAAAAAGATGTGTAATCCCATATCCATGTTATCTGATGCTAACATACTGTTCATGAACTTCTGTTATATATTTTGAATTGTAGCATTTTGGATCCAGACATGAGTCTTTACTCGGGCAAGAAACTCATTGTCAAGTGTGATGTGTAATATCCAGTTTTATTTTCTCCATATGTTTGTGCCAAATATATGCCACAACTTCTGGAATTAAATGGCAAGCATTTGGTCTCCATAAGTAACAGTGTGCTTTCATAAGTTACATTATTTTCTATGGAACCTTTAAAGAGTATCATTTAGTTGCCCTTAAAACTTTCAGACACATAGTATCTCCCATTTACTCATTTTTTTACAAAGAGAAGAGTTTAAATGTCACTTTCAGGGGGGAAAAAATGATTAAATCTCAGAAGTGTAGTTGATAATAAACAATATTGATTTAAGAAAGAGAGACCAAAACACTAATTCTATGTTATTGAAACTGGTTTGGTATTCCTGAAGAATCAGGTTGCTAAAGCAAAATAATATATAAAATAAATGTTGAAGTTCTGCTTAAAGCTATGGTGCTCTCAGTGGTAGGGTTTGGCTCTGGTGAAGCAGGAAAATTTATTTCAGAGCCAAAAATGACTTCTTTGGCTGTGACCAGGATTTCCTCTGCCCACCTCTGGGACCTGAAACTAGAGGTAGGAAAATCTGATTTTGGAGCCAAGTGTGACTTGTTTAGTTCAAGTCATAATTTACTGTTCTTACCTTGGGGACCTGAAAATAAAGGAACTCGCTATGAAATGTTGATAATGGGCAACTCTGAAGTGCAAGCATTAAGCTAAATTTCCCAGAGAGCATTTCTTCACTTCCACTTTTCCAGATGCTTTTGATCCTAGTACAGTAGAGTGTACTTAATCATGTAACAGCTAAGAGAACTTTACCAAAATATAGAGGGAAAATACAGTCAAACTCTTTTACTTCAATAGACATGCAAAGAAAATAAACTTGATAAGGCAAAGATTTCTCTACAGTCACATTAATTGAGAACTGTAGCTGAGTTTACCATTAATGAGAAGCATTTCCCATAGCTCCTATAGGGTGAATATAAACCTCCATGGTAAATACTTTTTTTATTACTTCCAGTAACATAATTTGTGTGACACTTCATGGGCAGATCCTTATTGTCTATATCTTTAGTAGGATTTGGAAGTTCTCTGTGAGGTGAAGAAGTTTTTTAGAGAGATGAGACTGATTTCTTTTGTTCAAATGAGTGCCACAACTTTCCAGTTAGATCTGACAGTCCTGGTAAAAGCCTTGAAACTGTGTGTGCTGTCATGTTCAGTATAGTTTAAATCTTTCTAAGAAGTGGTCAATTTTTTTGTTTAATTGTCTGTGTTCATGGCTGTCTAAACCTGAGCTGCTTATTCTGTCTTCTTCCTTCCTTTACTGTGAAAAACAATTACAAAGATCAAGTGAGGAACATAAACTTTTATGGAATTTTCACAGTACAGCCAAACTTTGTGGTATATTGTTTATTGAATGTTCTCCTAGGAGGAAAGACTAAATAGGATGAAAGTGCAATGCATATCTCTGTGTATATAAATACACATATACACACACACACACACTTGATTTTCTTCAATGTTCCTCTTCACATTCAATTTTATTTTGTGTTTTAAATGAAACAATCAAGGATGTAAATGAGAAATATACTTTTTGAAGTGTGCAATGTTATGCAGCAAGCCTCTAGATGTTAAATAGCAGTTATTGAAATGATATACTTGTAAATTTTGTAGAAGAGCATGCTCTCACATTACGCAGCCAACGTTGATCTTGTCTTGTAGCAATACACTGTAAATTATTGCAGTTTGCTGTGATACTGCTTACTGGGGATAATGCAGCGTGCAGAATCACATCATAACAAGATGACTGGCTGAATATTCAGATCTCCATCTTTTTTCTCCCCCTCGTCCCCAAAGGAAAATGTCAGGAGTTCTAGCTACCAATCAGTTTGAAGCAGTACAGCATATCAAAAGCCTTTTACTTCCCACTTTTCTGGAAATAAGAATGATTGTAAAATGTCAAAGCCATCCACATTCTTCTTGCATCCTGTACTCATTGTGTTAATTAAGAAAAAAATACTGATGTTAGAGGCTTAATTTGTGTGAGGAGCTGTGAAATACGATGGAATAGAGCACTCTTGTAGATAAGAAAAGTGACGTTCAAGTTCAACTTAACATGTAAAGACTATTGGATGGCATATCTCTTCTGCTGGTGCAAGGCTAATGTCAATATGTTGTCACAGATCACACAAATCATCCCTGAATATGTCCAGAAGTTTAGCCTTTGGATAAATAATACAACAAATCAAAACTTTTCCTTTACATTTTATAGCTTACTTTTCTGATCCATAAAAATTTCCAAAGTGATTTTTTTTCTTGCGTTTCTCTTGTCCTTAGCAAGAAGTGTTGACCTTTAAGTTTTTACTTTACTGTCAAAGTATGTTGAAAGCTTTAAAAGTGAAGCTATCACCTTGGGGATTTGTAAGGATGATTGACACTTACCACTTCACCTTAGCCGCAGTAGCACAGAGCGTATGCAGCAGTGTTGTACCTCAGGGGAAGCTGTTTGATTTTTTTCACTTCTGCTTCACTGGAAATGGATTGAATTTTCTCTTCAGAGGAGAGTTTTGGTTGCATTAGATTTTAATCAAGTCACTTGTTCGCAGTCCCTCAAAGCTTACAAGACTGAGATGAGTAGATGGGCCTGGGGTGAATGTGCTACAAGATTTGTCAAACTGTAAAACTTCCAGATCTCTGAGATGCCACATGGTGTAGTTGACAATACTCAAGGTGTTCAGCGGTTACATTACATAAGCTTCCCATCTCTTTAACACTGGGATTGAGTGAGAATGCTAGGGAAAAATTTAATCTTAAAATACCTTGTGAATTCAAAATAAGGGAAATACAGTTTTGCATAAAGTGACAGTACTGTTCTTCTACCCCAGAAGATGGCGTTGGCTCCTCAGCAGACTCTAAGAGACAGTAGTTTGCTGTTGGGTTGTTTGGTTTTACTTTAAGTCATATTTAAGTGTTTGGGCTATGGAGGAGCAAGCTAACAGTATATAGTTTCTTTCCTGCTACCCTCATGGTTTGTGGGGTTGTTTTTTTCCCCAGAGGCATTAACTTTTCCTGATTTGGATTACATTTTAGTTCAGGTACCAAATTCTGCAATCCCACAGATCCACAGTATCTTTTCAGGTGTCACTGTTTCATCGCAACAGCCTGGGACATACAGCTACTCTGAGATGTAGATCTGTGGACACTTAGTTTCCTTATTCACTATTATCCCAGGAAGCCAAATTCTGATGGGTGTATGGAAGTTTTCAGGCAGAAAAGGTCACCTCAACTATTTTTTAAGCTGATGTGGCTTTGAGGCACAAACTATTGATTTGAGTTTAGAGCTTCTAGCCACTGGAGGGCTGTAGGTGCCAAGCACCTTTAGTGTGGTGCATCTGCTAAAGAAAGTTGTGGAATGGAGCTGTGTTACAGAGCAGTTTGGAGACATTAGAACAGTACAAAGTATTGATCATTGCAGCTGATGATGTCTTATTGACAGTGTATATGGTATTGCTGTTCTCACAGTCTGGGATTTTATTGTTGTGTTTAAAACAAATGCATTCTTTTTTGTGTGAAAGCAGGAGAAATTGTTGTGTTTGTGTCTGACTGTCTTCAGGTATATGAACTTGTTAGAGTGGCCTTGAATTGTTCTATACAGAATCTGGTTTGATAAATTAGAGGTAATAAACATTTGCTTATTTCCTACTGTTTTATGTGTATTAACACTGCTCTTGGAATGCCTGAAGCATTTAAAGATAATGCCTTGCCATAATATCTTTCACCCATGGGCCAATAAATTGAACCATTGTGTTTAGATGAAGCTTTTAGTAGGTCTACTGAGGAGTTGAGGAGGTTTGAAGCATGTTCTATGACTCACCCAGGTCTTTGCATGAGCATTATTTAGTCTTAAGTCTCACATGTTGTCACTGCTTTTGAAGTGGGAGGGGATTTAAATGCTGCACTATTTAACGCTACTTCCATTTAAGGATTTTCAGATGTAAAAGAAAAGGGTTTTCATGTCTTTTATTTTCCTGCACTTACAAACTTTTATGGTTACTTGGCATTTGTCAGGAGCGAAGTAAATGGCAAATATGTTCTTGAAGAATTCTAATTATTGCTATTTCAGGTGGAAGAGAGAATCTAACTGGACACATGAGGTTTTTAAGATGGTAAATTTGCTTAAAAAACATTTTTATGCCTTTTCAGGGAATGGAAACAGGGAACAACCAGCTGGGAAGCGAAGGGCATGAGTTTACGCACGTGTGTGTACATGTACTTACCCACACATGTATTGACGCAGTTCCAAATGCATTTGCCTTCTTAAGGAGTTGTCTCTTTCTTCAATTTGGACTGTCACAACACTGTCAAGTGCTGATGTGAAGAGAAATGCAGGTTTAGATGAGGGCTCTGTTTAGCTGCTCACAATAGTGCCATTGTGTTCATGAATTTCTGTCTTGTCCTTAGACTTTTGGATAATCTTGTGTAATCCCACAGGTTACAAACAGGAGGTCATTTTTAATCTACCAGAGAAAAAGGGAGACAATTGAAGACTGTCTCCCATTTGTGATGTGATGTCTTGTCAAAGAACAGGCCTGGTTTGTTAGCTATTAGTAATAGTGTAGGACTTCTTAGTTTGATTTTAGAAAGCAAAGTATAGAACTATACTTAGTTGAAAAAGTTACATAACTTTGGCAGGTGAAGTACAACCAAACACCATTTATTTTGCTGATCTAAATCACACAGATTCAGTTTTATAGCCCATTCAACCTTCATATTGTGACAAAGGCAGTGATGAAGAGGTTTACAGTGTACTGACAACGAATGGTTACTGCCACAAATGCCTATTCTCCAGTCTTGCTAGGCTTTGCTATTGGCTCCATAGGTCTAAGGTCTTGTTCTTTGGCTGAGGAGGTGGTTCTGGATGTGTCTGCTGGACTATCTGCTTGTTTTTACTGAGGTAATTTTTTTTTTTAAAAGTAATTAATGTAGCACAGGAGATTTTATTCTTTGTAGGTTAAATACGATCTCCTTGAAACTTCTTAATGGGTGGGTTAGTATGTAGCTGCTGTGCAGACCTTTAGCTGAACATATCTAAAATGTACTGAAATTGTTTCACATTGTCTTATCTCAGTTGTAATTATGACTGCAAAACAGGAGAAGCTTTATAATTACATAATTAAAAGAACTCAATTTAAAAGTAGTGATTTAATTTTCTTCTCTAATCTGTTTTTTCTGGAGAAACAAATAATTCACAATAGATTGATATTTGTATACCTTGCTGTTAAATACAGCTGTCTGTTAGTTTTGAATAAATCTGGTTCAGCCTGGTGTGTTGCTAAGAAGGCATGCTGCAGGATTCTGTATCTGAATTTACAAGTTATTTTGGGGTTCAAAAACAAGCTCTAGTTTGGATCTGGTCTTCTGAGCTTTGTGCCATAACCTAACTGATATAGGGTCATCACAGTATAAATTCACTTATCTACATATACATCACTTGAATCTAAATAAGACTGTGGAGCAGTCTTCATGTGGAGCAATGCTACCACAGGTAAATTTTTTGTGGTTTTTGCAAACATTTTAAACCCAATTAATGCTGTTTAACTGTGGTGGTTGTTGTCCAAGAAAAACTTGTATTGCTAATTTTGTTTGAAAAATACACTTGTAAATTCTTATGAATAGTAGCAGGAACTGCCTCAAAATATTTTTCCAAGTCATGCCAAAAAAAAAAAATGTTCATGCCATTTCTTTTTTGTTGCTATTTCTCAGTTAATATTCCATAGTGAAAGATGTCGAACTAATTAAGCATTAAAAGAAGGAACGGTTAGCAGGTATAATGCTGGTAGACTTCAGTTAATGTGAATGTGACCATGACCTCCCAGATAGATCAAAGACTAATCTGTCTGACAGCTACAAGATGGCAGAGCTTGCCACAGGCCTTCTGCTGCTGCTTGCTGAAGCTATTTGTCTGTAAAGCATGCCTGATAGCTAAGAGTATATTTTTAAGGATGAACAGGTAAAAGTAAAAGGCTGTCTTTTGACATTTTAACTAATCCCTTCTAGCCTGTGGTTTACTGCACATTTAGGATATTTGCTAGCAGGAGAGACTGGCTTTTTCACATATGTAACATGTCATTTTGAATTGGGCGTTGATTTGATGCTTGATAATGTAGGAGTTATACAATGAAATAGATTCTGATTGCATTAAAATGACATGCCCTGGCCTTTTACCTTTAGTAAACTTATAATGAAAACTGAACTCTCAGCAATGTAAGCTGTCATCTCATGCTGAGACACGATTATTTAAGTGAGAAAACAGAATGTTTATTTTCTGTTAACCCTTTTAAAATTACTGTGGAAAAGAAGGTTTTAAAGATACATTACACAGGTAGACAAAGAGATGATAGTTTTTAATATAGTTTTTTTTCATGTGCAGTACAAGCAGTGTACATTTGCATAATGCTAATGTATTGGAGAAATGTACAAGTAATGTATTAATAATGCAGATGATCCCAGTGCTTTGCATTCTCCTGTTAGTTACTTCAGTGGTTTTATGCACATAATTAGAAATGCCATAATTTTTATCAGTTCAGGACACGTGACTAGTTCTTCTAATATTGTGTTGAGCAGTTTGCTAGTAAAGAAAGAAACTGGTAAAGCTCCATTTGTTACAGTTGGCAAAAATCTCACTGGTATGAGACATTTTTCAAAAGAAGAAATTATTAGAAGACAAGTGCAAATTATATACAGGAGTTCATTGGCAGTGGTTATGTTTTAAAGACTTCAGTGATATTTTCCAAGCTCATACCTCATTTCAAATGTTGAGGAGTATCTTTTTCTTTCTCCATGTTATGATTCCATTTGTTGAAATGCAAGGATATGCTTAAGTTCCTTTTTAAGGAAAGACTTTAATGTTCAGAGAAAGTCATCTTCTTCTGTTTTGAAAATTACAAAGGAAACCTCACATGCCAGTCAATAAATTTGGAGTGACTGGAACAAATATTAAATCTGTGAAATCAAACTGAATTTACTTTCTGGCTGTAAAGATCGAATTTGTAAATTTGACAGGCAATTTAAAGGGCATAAGTACATAAAAAAAAATTTCTTATCCAAATGCAACTTGAAAGTTACCTGTCAGAAGAAGTTAGAAGTCTGCTGTTTTCTCTCCTGAAGCGTGTCCTTTCACTTGTCAGTTTAGAAAGGTTAATACTGTACAAAAGAGCAATGAAAAGACCCTTTTTCGTGTAGTTGTATGTTTGTTTATTTCTTAAAAAACTCCATACATTTATTTCCCCTCTCCCAATAATAATAATAATAATTATTCTTTGGATCTATATAGGAACTGTGTGTAATGTCCAAATAGCAATTTCTGGTTAAAATTCAGTTCAGGCATTGAATCTGTAGTTATCCATACGATGAGAAAGGGGAGGCAGTGGATTTATTTTACAGTTAATATATGAGATGTATTCTTGAAGCAGCTAGGAGAGTGGGTTTTTTAAATAGGAGGGTATGATCTTTTCTGCCTTATGCTACCCATGGACTTGCAAACTCTAGCTGCTGCTATTGCATCCCATTTAGGCAGTGAAACGTCTGTTTCCAAACCACAGAAGGTGATGCCAAGGTAGGAATTAGTGTTGGTGTTTCTGGCTTCTTGTGCTTTGGCAAGGTCATTCTGTCCATAAGCATTTTCTTAGCTTCTGTAGAAGAAGGGGCTTTATTTACTTAACCCTCACTTGAGAAAAGTATAGCCTGGTCCCAGCAGTAGGTTAGGAGTCAGCGTTTGTGATAAAGGGAAAACATCTCCATTGTATGATTTGTTTGCAAATGAGCAAATAAACCTGTTGATCTAGTTAGTTCACTGACTTGTATCTGGATTTTTTTGCCTACAAGTCACGTGTCTCTTGCTCATACAGAGATTTGCATAATGTGTGGTTGTGTTATTACATAGAAATTATTGGAATAGAGTGGATATTAAGAGTCACTTTAGAAGGGTAAAAGCATAATTGGTTAATAGGCAAAATAGAAAGTTGAAACACTGAAGCACACTTTACATATTCATTTGCTTAATCCATGTTTGCTTCTTCTCCCCTTTTAGACTACTTCCCTTTCAACATCATTATTAAAACCAGTATCTCACAATTTCTTTTGTAGGTTGACTTAAAGAGAAAGTACAATGACCAGCACAAGAATACCAGGGGGCTTTTACCAGGAAGTCAATGGTATGAAATTCAAGCTTACAGAGCTCTGAACCAAGCTCTGGGAAGGTGAGAGAGAAACTGAACGTGATTAAAAAAAATATATATATATATATTTTGGTGACATTTTTTAAGGTTTAATTCCTTAGTGTTAAAATGAAGGGAATAAATCAGGCCAAAAAAACCTTATTGGAGAAACCAAGTCTTCAGCTATTCTGTACTGACAACTGCCTGCTTTTCAGTCTGTTGTGCATTTTGAGCATTGTTATAATTCAGAGATTTTGTTTTACATTCAGAATTCACTTTAGTTTGGTCACAGGTTTTACTGCCAAGACACCTAGAAAGGGAAACATTTGCAGAGAACTAGTTCTTGAGCTTATAAACCTAATGAAAATTCTTAGGTCTTTTCAGTTGTACTAATTGTTCACACTCTTGGTGGGCTTGGACACAGTTGTTTCCCGTTTAGCCTACAAGTATTTTCAAAGGGGGAAATAGTGAGGGGTTTTCTCAGACCTTTGCAAAAAGATCAATTCAATTATCATGCTCACTGATC
Organism: Urocolius indicus; assembly: GCA_013401255.1. Lineage (NCBI taxonomy): Eukaryota > Metazoa > Chordata > Aves > Coliiformes > Coliidae > Urocolius > Urocolius indicus. Next base: position 1,057,976 of record WBNH01005026.1, read on the forward strand.
TCTTTCCAGGTTTAGAAGAAGTGATATAGCTTACTTTCTCAAATGAAAAAAAATCTTCCAAATACCGTTAACAGGATAGAATTAATTCATCCTTCTCAAACAGAATTTATTGTATACATAGATAAATATAGTTACCTGTCATCCATATCTATCTTGGATTCCATACATCTGTCATAGGTCTATGGAGGTTATAGGCACAGATTTATAGATGAGAAAGATCAACTGGAAAACCTTTGTCATTTGAATTAAATGTAATGAGAATATGATGCTGTAAGTGAAGGTTTAGATAGAAAATAGTCTGCATTAGTAAAATTTCATTGTAAATTCCTGTTATTACAAGAGTCCTCTTTGGAGAGCAAGAGCATTAGCTAAAATTTGTTAAGAAAAAGCTAAGAAAGTTGTGTAATGCTAATAGTAAGAAATGTGTGAAGTTTTATCATTGGGAAATAAGTTGAAACTTATCTACTTTGTTTTATTGGTTTAGTGAAAATAGCTTGTAACTTCTCATTTCAGTGAAATGATGATAGTGTAAACTTCTGTGTTTCTCACATAAATGCATAAATTGTGCGCAAGGCTACTAGACTAAGCTCTTACTAAACTGAAATGTGGTGAAGGATGACAATGTATGATAACTATTTTTATAAAGCTGGGACAGTCTTCTACTAAGCCGATACCAAGTTATACAGCCTGCAGGGATGGAAGTGAGCAAAAGCATGCTAGGCTTCAATCTGGCACTTTTCTCTTAATTTAGTGCTGCTATATTATATGAAGTAACACAAGTTCATGAAATGAAATAGCACCCTTTGGGAATATAACAGATGGTCTGTATGGCCAGGTGACAACCATGCTATGAATTCCTTGCAGTGCTACTTTTCCTAAAAGTATGGGATATGTCTCCAGTGGGCATAATTCATTTAAACTCTTCAGTTAAATGAACAGCTATTAAAACAATGAAAAAAAAAATGAGATTAGAAAAAATCTGTGTCTTAAAAATGTTTTGATAGGTTTTCTTATCATGGAGAATATTTCTTTGGAGAGCCAGTGTTGTCACTCCTGTTTTAAGCCTTGGCTATGATACACATGTTGTTTACAAATGTACAAAAGTTGTCCTATTCTTATACAACGGGGATAATAACGCTGAACTATTACGGACACATTCTTTTCCATAATTCATTTATGTTGTTGCTGTTCTTTAATCCTTTTTGTCTGGCAAGAAGTATAAAGATCCAAATTATATTAAAATAGTATCAACACATGTAAAGTGACTACTGGATTATTTCTGTAGGCCTCTAACAGCTGAATTATTAAATCAATGGTATTGCTCACGGCTTTGATCTGTAGCATTATTCATTTCATTACTAAAAGGAGTCAGTTCCTTTTATGCTTTCACATGTTCTCCTTTCAGTGTTTACACTGCCCAGTTAAGAGTGGGAAACAAATGATGTGTGGTTTGATTAACTGCTGAATGCTTATATGAGGTTTTAACTTGCCTGTTTTTATGTAGTAAATTCCAGAACTGGAGGAAAACTCACCTTCTGTGACACCCATAACAGTTTTTGTTACAAGACAGTAGGAAAGCAATTCCTGCATATTTTTACATGTTCTTGCTGACTCATTGCAATCATTGTTGTCAGTTTCCCACAACTTTTTTATTACATGCATTCTGATGATATACACACTCTTTTTTTGCACACTTACAGGTGTATAAGACACAGGAATGACTGGGGTGCTCTGATTTTAGTTGATGACCGCTTCCGGAATAACCCTAACAAATATATAACTGGTAAGCTGCAGAAATCTTTCTAGGAAAGTTCTTAATGTTAACAAGTAGTGATAAATCAAGATTACAAAAGTATGGTTATACAGATGAGTAGGAAAAGCAATAGTGAAATATATCCATTGAATTCAAATTGTACACATGAAAGTGAAAACACTGAAATTGTACCTGGCAGTAAAATGCACACTATCTTAATAAATTAATTTTTAAAAGTAAAGTGAAGAAAGACATTGCTTAGGATTGGATTATGTATCTTGTTCCTACCCTATTTATAAAAGAAGGGGAAAAAAGATGACTTAAACAGCTAATGTTGCAGTCTAGTCAGCAGGTGGAGCTCAGCTGCTGTAGTACAAGTCAAACCGTTTTGACATGTCTGTACTAAAAATACATTTAAATTATATAAGTAAACAGAGTAATACATATAGTAATACAAATATTTGATATGGTCAAGATTTGGTAAGATGAATATTTTCTTTAAAAGTAACATTTCACAGGAGAAGTGAGTTCTATGGGTTTTTTCTTTTAAAAAAGTCAATATTAAAAGAGTATTGAGTAAGAGTAATGGATTTAAAAATACTTCTTAAAAATCAAGAAAATTAGTTTTTACTACACTTCTGTGTGTTCCAACATCAACTATAAGCTATTGTGTTCAAGACATCTGGTATCTGAGAGTTTTTAAAGTTATTGCTCTATATAACGCATTATAATTTTGCGATTGGGCAGTTGCTATTGTCTGTAAATATTTGAGTTAATCTGAAATACGGTTGTAAAAGTTTCATTATATTCCAATTTTGTCAGAACAATAATAAATTACTGTACTCTATGGAAATTAGTTTTTAATAAATCATGCTAACAAGCAAAATAAACAGGTATATAAGAGGTATAATGATGTTTTTGCAATGCAGCAGTTTGAACTTTAAAATTATCAGTGAAAAGGTAAAGGTCTTTTAGTATAAAAAGAATGATATGGTTAGTATTACCCATGGAAAGACTACCATTGATTAAATCAAGTTTCCAGCTCTTGAATCATTTGACTTTTATGAGCAACTTTTTGAAATCTTTGTGTATCTGTGTGTGTATATACATGTAGTATAGATATGTAGAGGTGCCTACAACATTAGGGTACTATTTACTGATGCATAATACCTGGTAGAGATTATGTAGTTTCATGGTAACACACTTGTTTTTAACTTCAGGATTATCTAAATGGATTCGTCAACAAATCCAGCACCATGAAAGTTTTGGTACTGCACTTGAATCTTTGGATGCATTTGCCAGAAGAAACCAGAAAGGCATTGGTTATTCCTCAGAGAACAACAGTGAATTTCTCCATTTACCTTCAAACTCAAAAGACCTGTCACAAACCTCTCAAGAGGCAACTATTCATCTGTCACCAGATGTTATTTCTAAAAGCCAGGAGCAAAATTTGGTTTCAGAAATAAATTTTACTACAACTATCAGCTCAGTTAATCCTACAGCATTGAATCAGCTGAGTGACATCATGGCAACAACGAAACAAAGTACGTTCATTTCCTGTGCAAAAAACTTCATTAACTATTTTGAATGTGAAGTTGAATCTTTTTTGAAAGATACAAATGTGATATGGTGCAAAATTATAATTATTCACAAATGTATATGAGCTGTGCTCAACAGCCTGGAAATGTTATTTCATCTAGTTGTCTTAATTTATAATTGGTAAGTTTATAGTACAATTAAGAATATTTTCACTTAAATTTCTTTTTCTATTGGAAACTATGAAGATAATTAAGTTATCTTTGAGACACACAAAGATTAGCATTATTGCAAGATGAGTGCAAGATGGGTTCAAGGTACATCTGTTGTTTAGACATTGCTGTGAGACACCTTTCATATAAGCTCTTCCAGTACCAGCTTTACAAGTAAAATCTATCCATTCCTAAATTATAGGAAAGCTTTTGACTCCATTTCAAGCAAGAAAGATCTAAGTAAGGGCACAATATTAAAAAATTACAAATTCAAAATCCACTTGTACTTTACATATGCCAGTTAATCTATTTAATTAATTAAGACATTCATTTCCAAAGATACTTGTAACATCTGGGGTTTTGTTAGTGTTGGATCTTAATGAGTATTTAAAAATAATTGTAAACCTAATAAAATAGTGGTAATTTTGATGTGCTAAACGTGCTGTAAGTCAGCAGGGAGAAGGCATACAATTAATTAATGTTCGTGATTTTTCACAGGTGGCGTAGAGAGTCATTCTCACAGTGTAACACAAAAAGGAAAACATATGGACTCCACACCCAAAATGCCAGCAACTGAAATAGAGACAGACAAAAAGAATGGTTGGACTAATGCTGATATTATGAAAGAACATTGCTGCTCTAAACCACTGACTTCAACACCTTTGCCTGTAGCCAAGTACTGCAGGTCCACGGCTAGTAGCAAACAAAAGAATGTGAATAGGGCTGGCAAACTTCATGATAGTGTAAATCAATGCCAGTCATCATTAATTTCAGAACATAAACCAAATGTACCAGAACCATGTTTGGAACCATGTTTTTCAGTGACTAACACTGAGGCTCCACTTGCTGAAGAGCATCTTGATAACCTACAGGTTCAAGATGAGCCCAGCAGTGAATTTCCTTTGGCAGGAGAGAAATCAGACCTTTCAAAATTAAATGTATCTGCAGAAGATGAAGATGAGACTATCTACTTCACACCAGAACTCTATGATGATGTAGAATCAGAGGAACAGAAAATCGAACCACTGGTTCCAGCCTCTAATACAAATGAGAATCTGGTTGGATGTGGAAACTCCACAGTCACTGATGATCTTTTTGCAATTGACACCTCAGAAACACTAAATGTGACTAAAAAAATGTTTGATGCTGGCGATGATGGCAGAAACACAAGTTTACATGGAATAATGCAAAATGAGGGAAATAAGAATAGTGCAGTTAATAATGTAGAGAAGACTAGTGACACAGAAGTAACGCAGATATCTCAAGAGAAGGACTCCAAAAAACAGAAAATCAGTCTTTCCAGATCAAGAAATAAAGGTGTGTCATCTTTTCTACTGAACGGTACTAGCACACAGTTTCTATAGGAGACATAGTGAGCAGCCTTTACAATGTAGCCTCACTAGAGAGCAGTGATGGTTTGCCAGTTCTCATTTAATGTGCTACTATCAGGTTCGATTTTCCATTACATTTTTTTGTTTTTCACTGTGGAAGTTATTCACCATACCGTTTTCTATAGATGTCCTCATCTTTATATATAAGGATATCTAGATATCCTCACCTATGGTAAAAGGACATCATGTATGACAATTCTAAATAGAAGCCCAAGTAACGTTTGACTTGTGAAGGTTTGTCTATTACAGGTTTAATAATTCTGCCACAATCAGACAATTTATTTTTTTTCCCTCAGGAAGTAAGATACACATATAATAAAAATTACTGTTTTCTGCATTTGTTAGGGCTTTCTTTTAAAAAGTAAACATCTTTGCAGATCAAGTAATACGATACATTGAGCCTAGATACTTAAGTCCGTGTATTGTTCAGTACTTCGTTTCTCTCAAATGTCTGTTGTCAAGATGTCTGTCAGGATCCGTGTACTACTATACTAGTATTTGAACATTTTGACATATGATGCTGATGTGAGGCTTCTTGAGAAGTCTCTATTTTGTATAAACTTGAGGTTTCCAGATGTTTTTAGTTGTGAGATTATCTAATTTCTTTGGATCAGGTCCTGTATGTATTCATATCAAAACATGTACTTATTTGTATGCCCTGCAAACACATTTTACATGCAATATATAACAATGTAAATTTGTACATAAAAGTCTTTAAATCTTCTTTGGTCTACTTTTTTTTTTTAAATGTCTTCAAATAATTTGATCATAATTTGTCTTTGTGTCTTTAATATGTTAATGATAAGGATACTCTTTATTTCTGTAGTTAATATAATTGTGGTGATTCCCAGTATTAGATTAAACACCTGAATGTGAATGTATCAACTTTCCTAGAATTATTTGGTTGGAATTCCTAAATCTATATAAGCTAAATTATTGAAAATTCCTCTCATACTTTGATATAATAGCTTGATATGATCTCTTCTGTCTAAAATAATTATAAATCTTTAATTTATTAAAGGCTTGAAAGTTAAGAGACAGTGCAGACGAAGAAAAGTTACAGGTAGGCGAAGTGCCTACACCTGTGAAAGAAAGGTACCACGTAGACAGAGTAAGACACCTATTGTAAGTGGCTACTGTTGAATATTAAGGGACAAGGGAAATAGTACAGACGAAATAGTTAATTTGTGGTCTGTATGGTTTGCTCTACATCTTCACGATTTCCACACTCAATAGATAGCTTTGTTTCTCATAGAAAGCAACAAAGCTGAGTGCTTGCAAGTCATGTTAACACAGGTAGAAGCTGCTAATAGGAACTGCCTACAGAGGCCAGCTCACAACTCATGATAGATGTGATTCCTGTTGCAATATAACAGTGCTTCTGATTTCTGGTTATTATGTAGTTTTTGGGGCAGGATTTGCAAAGTGTAAGAATCTGATTGTATTGGAACCCAACAAGAGCTGGGCACCTGTTGTCCTAGGGTCCTTTGCAAAATTCCAAACTAAATCCTTGATAGCCTGGAGCATGTTTAACTCTAAAATACATCATATTTTATATGAAAGTTAGGTTAAGCATTTTTAGCATTATATATTTATAATTCTTAGCTAATAAAAGATAATCATTGGTTCAAATAGATTTGTTTAAGTAGTATATTTCTCTGAAGCAGTTTTGATGTAATTCTTAGTGTTTAGATTTAAATGCTTCAGTGTTTAGTAGCATAGTTAATATATGCAAATGAGTATTTGCATGAATTTGTGTGTTGTCTTCTTAGAAGGAAACACAGCCTTGCAAGGAAGGACTTTATTGTATTGTCTGTGGAGCTGAAATACTGCCAAAAGCAGAGGGTAAGCTCTATGTAACTGGTCAATTGTTTCAGAATGGGAATGACAGGATCTTTTGTTTGTCTTTTTACTTTTGCAGTTTTGGATACTGGAGGGATATTTTAGAATGATTGGTTCATTTCTCTACAATATATGGTAACTAAAGTTGTTGGAAATGCACTGGAGACCAGCAGAAAGTCCTGAGGGACAGCTGTCACAGTAACACAACTATGTTTACTTGGATTTTGGTGAAAAGTTGCAGCTACTTATTTCAGCAGAAATAAGTTACTCTTTCTGGCATATTTGAGTTGCTTGATTTGATGGTCCTGATACACTGATCTATCTTGAAGTACAATGGAAATCTGATTGATATTTAAGAGTTAACTGAAGGCAACTGCTCCTGGCATTATGGGAGAGTGAAAGAAATTATTTCTAACATAGTGGTCCATTCACTGGGGTATGTTCCTTCTAAGGATTAGGTGTTAATTTGCTACCAGTTGCTGTGAGGAGTTTGGTAATATCTTGGCACAGTAACTCTGTGAATCTAAAATGTGTTTTAATGGAACTATCAAAACTTTTACTGAAAAAAACATATGATCACACTGTTATTCTTCAATATGTAACCTACCTTGTATGGGTTTCAGTCCTCAGTTGACCCATTGTACAAAATGTGGATTAGATGTTCTTTACATTTTTGTGAGGTGCTTGAATTTGGGAAGGTCTGAAAGCTGATGATGGTAATAACAACTCTGCTGCTTTTAAAATATGCACTCTAAAGACTACTAGGCCATGTGTGTTAATGACCTAGTTACAAAGTGTTCTCTTCAGTTACATGTAGAAACAATTAGATATAGATGCTCAATGCACTTAATCTGTAAAACGTTGTCCTCCAAGAGAATTTAGTGAGGATTTAATGAGTCCCATGTTTTACAAACCTGAAGGTAAGAAGACATTTGCTTTTGTGTGCCTTGCAAATACATCTTGGGACCTTGAAGCAAAGCCAGAATGCTACATTTTTAGGAGGTGTTAGAAATGATGCGGAGGTTGAGATGGAGAAGTGTATGTTGGACACAGAGCAGAGACCTGTTTCTTGTGCAGTCTTGTTTATGGCAGCCACTATATTATGGGACCCTTCAACATTGTCTTTCTTCTCTAAGCTCCCTTTGTCTACCCCGAAAGCTCATGAAGTGTATAAAGCAAGCATGGAACTGTTATCAAATAAGTGACACTAGTGAAAAAAACAAAAAAACACTAATCTCTCTCAAAGTCATCTTCTTCAGTCATAACAGTGAGAGAGCCCAGGCTTTATAGGCAGGAACTGTGTTCTAGTGGCTCCTGACCACATTGTATGATGTAGCTGAGTTGGACAGCAGGTCATGAACCGGTTCAGTTGAAATGAAGAAAGGATAAGTCTTTTCTTTTGCAAACTAAACATGAGCCTGAGAGAGAGTGGGAGAGATCCCCATTGGTTCCTGGACCTGTTAAAGTAATATATCAGCTAGCAAAGTCTGCTTTGCCTTACTGGTAAAGAAAGGGAGGCCCAGGTGGTAGAGGCCATTTGTATCTCTCTCTCTTTGCCCAGAGCAACCTTTAATTTTAATTAATTTAATCCTTAATTTATCATATCTTTGCAATTTGTTATGTAATCTGTGAAATGGAATCACTATATGTTAAATGAAAGCATTGTGAATCACTGAGGTGCTTTAATGTCTACAGTTACCAAGATGTCCATTGTCAGTGAGTTTTATGCCCTTTAAACTGAATCTCGCACGTCAGTTGATTGATGAAAGTTAAAAAATCTGCCACAATTTGAAGAAAATGAAAAATAAATGACTTTATTCAAAGTCGATTCAAACTTACTGGTCAATTTGGGAGTAATAACAAGGGGAAAATTATCTGTTGAAAAGTAAATTTTGGACACGTTAAAAAATTTAAATAAGGCCTTCTTCCAAGGTCCATTTCCATCAATAGAAGTCTTTTCACTGACTTCAGTGGGTATTGGATCAGGGCCTAAATTATCATCTTGTAAATGTGGAAAGTTTGCAGTATGTTCAAACAGTACTGTATTCAAAACCATGTGTATGTAAGTCTTATACCCCACTTCTTAAATTATAGGAATTTTGAGAAAAGCTTGCTACAGTAATATTGAACTGAAAATAATCTGGAAACTTTTCAGCAATACTAATATAAAAAGCAAAGAATCCATTAAGAATTGTATGTGTAAAGTAGATGCCATTTCAGAAGATGATGATATGGTGTTGGTCATCTCAGATGCTGCAAGTTGTAGTCACCTTAAAGAAACTTTGAAGGTTTATCAGATGCCAGTGAGAAGTGAAGGTAAATCTTGCTGATTACTGATAAATACCACCACAACATTTGTCAAATCCTTTAGCTTTAAATACAACACATTGTTTTCTTTAATTTCTGTCTTTGACCTTACATAAACAAGGAAGATTAATTAAAGCTTGTAAGAAGTCTCATTGGTTTTTGGTGTAAGGACACAGAAGGCAGTAGAAGCTTACTTTCCAAGGCACAGTGCTTGGTTAGACAGCTGATAATATCAAAACTTTGTGGGTCAATGTTGTTTTTCATAGAACCATAGAATCACAGGAAGGTTTAGGTTGGAAGGAACCTTAAAGATCATCTCATTCCAACTCCCTGCCATGGGCAAGGACACCTTCCACTAGACCAGGTTGCTCCAAGCCCCATCCAACTTGGCCTTGATCTCTTCCCGGGATGGGGCAGCCACAACCTCTCTGGGCAACCTGTGACAGTGCCTCACCATCCTCACAGGGAAGAACTTCTTTCTAACATCTCATTTAAATCTACTTTCTTTCTTGAAATTGGAAACAGAAGTTGGAGAATTGGATATTGACGGTGGGACTTGGCCAAAAACAGTGTATTTTATACACTTATTTTCTCTCAACTGGGCCATTCACAAAACTGCAGCCCTTGTCTTTGACCTTTTGGGAAGCTGATGGCAAGATTAGTTCTTCTGGGATACTGTCTTGTTCCCTCAGCCATCAGTAGTTGATATTGAGAGAACCGGTTGACACATAAAGGGGGGGCCACACACAATTTTCTGTTGACTGGCAGCAGGCAAAACTCCACTGAGATCTGCTGAGCTCTGCACGTTTAAGCAAACTGAAGAGGCATACTGGCTTACTCTTGTATACTGTTCTGATTGAAAAGGATAATGACAACAGAAACTTTAAAAATGTGTGAATTGGAGGCATGCACCCTGCAGCCCCAGTAGTTAAAGCAGTGCTCTGCAGAAGCAATTTATTTGATGTGGAATGATCCCAGGTGTCAGACTATGGACTGTCTTCGTGTCTGGGCAGTTCTGGTTTTAGCATGGCACAATCACATTGTGGCTTTTGGTCACAAGGACTGTATTTTAGAAGTTAGTAAGTCTGCAGAGATCAGTAAGCATTCTTTATCATGTTATTTTCTGACGAAATAAAAATGTTACATTTAGAAATGTTAAGTGCAACTTATAATCTTTTATCTATTTTAAAATAAATCTTAATGGCTATGTAAAGCACTTTTTCTTTCTTTCTTGAAAGATATGAATGCCAGTTTATCTTTAAATGCTCTTTGGAATGAGAAGGAACATTCTCTGACAAGTTACTTACAATGCAAGAGCTGTGCCATTCAGTCAATTTCTCCATGTCCTTTGATAGGAGCTGAGGTTATTCATTTCAGTAATACAGTACAGTCATGGGTAAGTCAAATTAGCTTGGTTTTATATTAAAATGATTACTGAATGATTTGTATGGTAAGTATTTAAATACTATAAATACTGTCAAAGGTAGAATGAAAATTTTATCTAGATGAATTGTATATGATTCATCTAATTCCTACCACAGAGGTTTGAAATTATAGTTAAGAGCTGAGTCCAGGTCACTTAATGTATTTGTAATTGTCTATACCTAATTTGATGCAGCATCTATGGTATTATTTCCTATGGAAAGGATTAGAAAATAGACAGCAGCTATCAATGTCTTTAATGAAAGGAAAACCACAACGAAACCCATTTGCCAACGATGGAGTCAGACTTGGATTTTCATACCTTTAGTTTTATGTTATTTCTGGCACTGACAAAAAGTGTTAATTGGACCCTGATGGATGAAAGTGGACAAGGTCTAAAGGAGTCAACAGGAAGAAATTTTGTTGTAGGTATTGTATTTCCAACAATGTTAGCAAGCTAAATTCTCAATTGAGTTCTTTGAAATCTAGCCTAGAAAGCTATGTGTACTCTTAGTAATGCCTTAGGTTAAGGCAGAGAGGGAGATTCTCCATCCTGAATGAGCTGTGCAGGTAACTTTAGGACACCTATGCCTTTCCTGAGTATTCCTTCATTTACACTGTGGATATAAACATAATTTAATTGAAGATTTTTGAGGCTAAAATTTTGCCAAAGCCTGAATATGATCCTTATGTTTTAGCTTGTTAGCATCATTATCCACTGTACAAACTATTTGAAACACACTCTATGACAATGTGATGATGGAACATTTCTGAAGCATCATATACCACGATTGGTGATATTTCCAACACTAAGATCTCATGGTATTTTAGCATTCGTTTTATTTCAAAGATAACTGAATGTTACATAGAGGGAATGTTCACTGAAAGAATATGAAATAATGGGTTCCATAATGAAATAATTTCTAGTTTTATCTTTCTAACTTTTTCTGTATGTGTAAAATCAGAGGCTCTGTTACACTGCCAGGAAACCAGAAGCATTGTGTTCCACTTCTTTGTTGCTTCCCATGACTGGTTTTGCAAAGCAAACATTATCAGCAGTTTTATTCATGCTGCTAGCTAGGTAGGCAGTTGAAGCAAGGGGGTGGCTGTCTTTCATACCAGGTGCATCAGGTATAAGTGTGTGAGCAGCTGGTAGTGGGTGTTGTGGCCTTATTAATGTAAAATAAACAATGTGTTATGTTCTTAGCCTATGTGTAGATTTATGTTGTTCTATTTCTTTTAGCTGAAAAGACACTGTTAATTGTTGCAGGTTTTCTGAATAAGTCTGTCTCTTTCCCATTCTTTTCTTATATTGTATTTCCATCCTCTACAAAGACATCTGGGTAAACTTCTAGGCCTGGAAGAGCAATATAGACTGAAACAGACCACAACTGGCCTTGGAGAGTTATGCTAAAAGCTAGTATCTTTCAGTCAAAGGATATCTAATCTCTTAATGCATGTCTTTGTTTCAAAGAGAGGCTTGAGGGAAAAAAACATCCTATCATCTTCAATAGACCTGTGAAACAATTGTTAGAACTGGCATCTCTGCTTTGGATCTGTTGCAAACTGTATGCTTTATGCCTAGATCAATATGCCAGATGAATGTGAAAGCGTTGTGGGGTGGGGTGAGGAAGGAAGCAGCTATACTAATTGTTTTGTTTTGTGTGTGTGTGTGAAAATCATGTGACTTATTTAGAAAGGTAGAATGGGCTGGGGATGAATGATGATAGAGGTAAATACAGCTTCAATGTTACCATCTCCTTGCTTTAAATCAAATGGCTGGGGTTTTTTCTTGTAGTAGTGAATATAGGAATGTAAATGGAGACAACCAGAATGAGTCAAAGGAGTTTAAAAAGATGATTTATTGTATGTTATCATATAGCAGAACAAACACATATGCATTAAAGTGAAGAAGCTGTGATTAAGTCAGTTTTTATCTCCTGGTTATATACTCTTGAATCCAAGTTCCTGCTGGTGTTGAGCAATATATTTAGAGATAAAATCAACATTGCAGTTTATACTGCTGCCTACCCTGTGTTAGATCATGTACATTGTCCTGAGCTCTCATATGTCATCTTATATTACTTCATGTCATGTGTTGTCTATAAATCAAGAATGGTTGGTTCTGGAAGGTAAGGAAATGCTCATTTAATAGAAATCCCATTACTATAGCAAAACAAGCTTAAAATAGAATCACTGCTCTTAATATCTGTAACATACCTCTAGGTTTGGCAGTCATTTAAAGTGGCAGCACTAATGACTGAAATTTAAAGTGTGATTAACAAATTGCATTTTGCAAACCTTTTCTTTAACTTACTTTTTAATCAGTTATACATTTATATTGAAAATTAGATTGTGAAATTTACTGCTACATATCCACAAATTCAATTACATCTTGTTGTTTGCCATTGACCTAGAAACCTTCATTACCTTATTCAGGCTTTGTGACATCAGTGGCTTACAAAATAATGTTATTTGAATTCCTGATAATACCCTAAATCATTGTATGTTCTTGTTTGCAGTCTTCTTTAGGAAAAGGTAACATCTTTATAGAAGACAGTACTTGGGAGCTTAGAGAAAATATTTTGGTACCATAAATGTAGAGAATCTAGCTTAGCTAATGTAATAGTCTCTTGTATGTCCAAAGGTGAATGAAACTCTGACAACTCAATTTTTTTAAACTTATTAAGGAGATGGTGCTAGAACTGATTAGACAGTCAGCTGTTGAGACAGTAGCTTTTATATAACAGGATATTGTTTTGTTCATCATGTTACCACATTTGGCAAACTTTTTATCTTAATGCGCCTATCGGGGGAATACCAGTCTGACCTCAATCTGAGTAAAGCCTTAAGAGTGGACGTGAGGGATGCTTGCAGGAGGTGGCGCGGGCGTTCTCGCAGACTGTATATTTGTTATCGCATGTTAATCAGATTCATCATTCTGTTTAATAAAGATTTCATCTGCCACGCGAATGCATAATCGGCTATGTCTGAGTGACCGTCTTTTGTCTTGAGCAGATTGCTAAAACTGTATTAAGCATCATTAGACAAAAATGACGACCTTATTAATTTGTCCTTTATGTGTTTTCCAGCAGATTGGACCTCATTATTATGCAAACACAGTACACAGAGCGGCACCAGAAGTAGCTCATTAATGTTTCTTTCCTTCAGAACGTAACAGATTATTATTGTCAAGTGTGCGTGAAATAATTGCTAATTATGTGCCTTAAATTGTACAGTGATTGTCTGTTTAGATTTTTTTATATATATATATGGTTTAAGAGCAATGTAGAAGGCCAGCAGAAGCTACAAGTTAACAGGACTGGAGCAAGTAAACCAGAGGAAGTGAATCACTAAACGCCCATTTTGTCACGGGTTTTCCTGCCTGTAAAGAGTAATTAAGACAGCTGTGGATTGCTTTGTAGTTGCCTCTCACTACTTTTTGTAAAAGAAATGACTCTCAGCTGGCAAATAATTTAATAGGTATGTCTGCCAGTGAATAAATGCAGGCAAGAGTGAGCTGTGGACTTCTAGTAAAAAACTCTTGTACATTCTGAAATGGTAAGTTTTGAGTTAGTACGGTTTTCTTATTTACACACCACTAAAATCTTACATATTTCTGAATACTGTTCTTTCTACCATATGTTTTCCCAGCTACATTTTGCATTTCCTACAAGCTCTCTATTCAGGATAATTTTCCTTAGAATTCATAAGCGTGATAGAAATTACATGTTAGGATTTGGCATTCATCTGCAGTTTGACAACTTTGTGCTAAGTGTGTAATTGGTTTAAGCTTGTAGTGCTTCGTGCTTATCCGTGGCACATCTTCTGTAATCTGTCTGCCACTGTAGCTGATAAGACTTGGCCACAACTGAAGTTTTTGCGGCGCTAGAAATAAAATCCTGATCCATTAAGGGTTTGCATGGATTTAGCTTTATAATCTGGTTTAGAAATTGTGAGTGGTCAGATCTTAGATACAAGCTTTGTTGTCGAAAAGATGCCCCGAAAACCATTCCATCAGCTTAAATTTTCTTAACCTTACTTTTGTTGACAATGTAACCTATATGATACAGTGACTATTTCTGAAGAAAAGCATTTGTGACTGGCAAATATATGTTACATATGAGCATACAAACAGATATCTTTGAGAATTAGGAGGATGATAACATTCATCTGACATTACTTACATTAAGTCATTTTAGAATCTAACTGCAGTTGGTTGGTGTTAAATAGTTGCTGATGTCAGCTGATAACACCATTTAAATATGGTGGCAGCTTCATACAATACAAATGGAGCATGCTAGCTGTAAGCTGTAAAATACTCTTTAAACATTTCACATGTTACAGATCATTATGGAATATATATAAAGGGTGGTTATTTTCAGTGTTACTTCAGTTATTATTTTCAGTGTGTGATTTTAATTTCATATGAAAGACCACATCCTCACCACGCCTGTTCTTGAGCACTGGATTGTTGATAATTTCCAAGAAATAACATACTGACAGGTTAGGGTATGTTGGACCATACCTGAGTTTAACTTTCAATGGATTAAATATTTTCAGAGACCCTGTATGAAAACCATTGGAAAGGAAGAGCCATAGATGATCTTGGAAAAGGTCTTTTGTGTTGTGGCTTTCTGCTAGTGCTAGAATCAACTGTCTTCCAGGAATTGTCTGTCTGAGTTGCTTTACTTACACTTTTCACTCGATATGGTTATTTTCAGTTCAGCCAAAAATGCATTCACCACTTCTCTGTCTGTCAGGAGGAGAACCTCACCATGGTCAATGCTGTTTTCAGCTCACACTGTTGTCTGAATTGTATGAACTGTGTTGAAAATACTTGCAGGCAACCACTGCTTTTTTTCATTAAAAGAGTGCTTGCAGAGTCTTTGTGAATGTGGCCTTACCAAAGAAGTAAAAATGGATTTATAGCTCTGGGAAGAAGCTAAACAGTGTTTCAGTGTTTCATGCCTCATACTAGTGTATGCCATGTTGTCATTGCAAAATCTTCCATGTATTTATCATCATATCCATGCTTACACTATTCTCTGATATGGCTGAAAGCTCTAGATACCAGACAATGTATATTTTACCCTTTAACTCATTCCTTGGGAGCTATATTTAAGTGAAAATCTCAATGCCTTCATGCAGTTACTAGTGCTTTTGATGTATTTTTTTTTTAAAGACAGTAATTTTCCTCCTTCTCTTGAATTATAGTACCAGATACTTAAAAGCTTACTTTTTCAAATGGTTATTTCCATGGTTACTGACAAGAAGGGACAACTCTTGAGCAACTCCTAACTAATTAAGAAGTGTATTATCTCAGAAACCAAATACAAAGAGTGATGCAGAAACTGTCTTGATGTCTCTCAATAGATCTTGCTGAGCGTCACAAGATGTTAGACATGGGTGAGAAAGCTGGTCAGCAGAGGTGCAAATCTAGACATGAGTGAGAGTTGGTGGGGGGAAGCCAGTAAATGTTCTCTTTCTTACCTGGAAGTTTCTTTCCTTTGTTGTCTTGATTAGAGACAAGTTGTGTAGACTCCCCCTAACTATTGTAAAGTGATTTCATAGCATTTCATATCATATATATGATATGCCTCTTGATTGAGGATGGCTTTTATCGTTAGTGCTGACAGAGATTATTGCCATTTAGATGTGGTACTATATCTATTTTCTTGTGCCTCTGTCACTTTAGGATTGCACTGTTAAAATGGACTAGTCTGGAACAAGCCTGCCAGGCAGCCCTGACCATGTTTGTTCCTGGGGGCTGCTGCAAAAGTGGTCTTCTGAGAAAAACTACTTGCAGGAGAAAGAAGTGTTTTGTGTTCATAGGCTAATTATTTTTTTAATTCAAGACTGGACATTCAGAACTCCTTTATGTAGTCTTTTTTTTTTTTTTCAATAGCTAAATAACATAAATGAAGCACTAATTAATCTCTGCCCTTCCTGCTCCTGCTGGCATTCTGCCTGCCAGAAGAGTTCTGCTTAGTTATTGGGCTTATCTGAATTCCACTGTGTTGAAGTTTGCTTTGAAATACACATGATTTCTTTTTTTTTTTAGAGAGAGTGAGATTTAAAAATATAGGAACCAAAACCTGGTGTTAGGCTTGTGAATATACATGGAACTTTACTGTCTACATAGTACTAATAAGTGATCGTTCATCAAACAAGGCCAATGCTCATTGAAGTTGTGTGTGGCAAACTTGCTTCCTTCATAGTGCTCTCTTGATGCAAAAATGGAATAAAGTTTTGTTTATATAAACTCAGGTCGTCTTTGCAGGCAAACCTGGCTTTGAAGGAAAGCCTAAGCTGGAAAGTTTCTATCCTTCCTCTATGTTTAGGTCTCAATCTATAGTTCTCTCAGTTCCTTTACTGCTTAAGGGCAACTCTTTGAGAAGCTGTGTTGCTAAATGCATCTCTGGAATTTTTTGCATTAAGAATATTCCATTTTTGTGGGATTATTTTTCTAGTGGATCATTTCAGACATTTGATTCATGATACAATCCCACAAATAGTTTTTATCACTGAAATAGGATGTGAAGAAGCAGAAGGTGATAGCTGATGCTTAAAAGTTATGGAAAATGTACAGTGGCAGCTGCTGAAATTCCAGATCCAACATTCTGATTATTTTATATTCTAATGAGCAGCCATTGTTGCAGACCAGTATTTTATACTGATTATGTCAGCCACATAGTGCAGCTGCCACTGACCCCTCCATCAGCAGTAACAAAACCCCTCTTTGTTATCAGTATGGGAAATATCTCGGCCATTGTGGGTGTGAATTCAAAACAGAATAGCAGTCATGCACAGGAAAAATTAAAAGCTCCACAATTCATTGGCAGGAGTCTAAACATGGTGTATAAATGACTGTTTTCAAGTCTTTAAGTTGTATTTTACCTTGTTACATAATTAAAATGTAGATGTAGTTAAAGCATCTGAATGCCATAGAACTTTTATTCACTAGATGCATCTAAACATCTCATTAATTCTGTATACTGAACTCTCCCTTGTAAATTTGCTCAATTATAAAATGGAAAGCTCCAATCGAGGAAAAAACGTTCGTAATTTAACTTTTTATTCTTAAAGTGAGTGGACTTTCAAGTAGTTTACTAAGTGATAGCCATTTTTCACACTTTAAGAGCCAAGTGACTCTAGTAAATGAAAGAGTGAATTAGATTTGTTGCAGATGTTTTCTAAATCAAATATCTCTGGGTTCTGTAAGCCATTCCTCCTTTCTAGGAAATTAGAATAAAATTGATTTATAGAACGTGAATCTAGTGTTGTAGACTTACATAATTAAACTGCATGGTGTAATATCAGACCACGTAGACAGTGGCATTCAGTGGGCAGGGATAATCCCTGTAGCATTTAAGTCTGCCTGGTTCACTGTAGGAATTCTAGTTTGGGAACTTTTCTAGTTCAGAAATTGCAACCATACAGCAATAATATAAGGTAGGGGAGTGAAAAGAGAGACAATTACCACCATTCCTCCAGATGTAATTTGTATATGGTATTGGTTATTTTTATTGTTTCAGTTCATAGTTTCTTCCTCTTTATGGAATGCAAACAATTGGCCAAATTCTTTGCCTGAATTAAGTGGAGCCAAGGATAAATTTGGTTCTTTCTCCTCTCCGAAGAGCTTGAAATAATAATAATAAAAAAAATTGGCTAAGATTTTTATGGTGTTTATAGATAGATGTGTGGCTATACAAAGATTTAGCTGTGTCTTTCTCCAGGGGAGGAACAAGGCTATCAGATAAAAACAATACCTCAGCACATTTGAATTCACGTAACTCGTACGTGACTTCAAACACATTTGAGCTCCTTGTCCCACAGTTTCCTAGTAAGCTGATGGAAAAAACTTCTATGTACATTTAACTTGTGTTCATTAAGTGCTTTGAAATTGTCTGATTAAAGTTTATATAGAAGCATGACTTATTATTTCTTAGTGGATTTGTGTCAGTTTTCTACTATTGAAATGCTTCCATGATTTATTTTAAAACATCATAATCGAAAAATAACGAGTGCTTTCACTCTGATATGGAATCTTTCCTATAGATGCAAGGTGTTTCATTTATATATTTCTTTTGTTAATTCAGTTCAGAAAATGGTTGATTTAGTTTTATCTAATAGTAAAGAACTATTCTCAGGCAGTTTTGACATCTAAGTTTTGTATTTTATGAAGCTCAGCAGCAGTTCACACTTGTGGAAACTCTAAGTGTCCTTTTATTTTTAACAGCATGGTTGAAAGAGGCATACTTCCATTTTGGCTTTTGTTTGAGCAGCTTCCAAAATATCATTCTACTTTTTTTTCCCCTCTGGAAAATTTGCCAAGTCTAGCTCAGATTAAGTTTCTTTGTTAGATTTGTTCTTTTAAGCATCTGGATCAGAAATTGTATCCCATAGTATGTAGTAATGAAACATTTGGAAATCATCTGAGAAATCATAGTAAGCATGATGGTACTGCACATTCTTTTTGAAAGTAAGAAACACGTAGCTTACAGAGTAGGTTAGAGGATGGGGTTTTTCTAAGTGAATGTTATTTTGTTTGAAGCACCCTACCAAGAGATTACAACTCGCTCTCCTGGGATGTAAGCAAGCGTTAAGGTCCATTCCACTCCCCACCATTCTATGATTATTATCTCTTAAACTGTTGTCATCCCTTTTATTACTGTAAACTGCTATTTTGCATATATATTGTCCATGCCAAATTTTAGCATCCTGAGATACTTCTGGAAAAAATAAGGGTTATCTTTATTTTAACTCCTAAAGCCAGTGTGCTGCAAGCTGGTGGATGGTTGGATTTGTTTTTTCTGATGCATTACCCTGTTTATGTTTTTTAAAAGATGATTTGATATTGTACACAGAAGTTCATCATTTGGGCTAAAAAACCCCTCATTTTACTAGTTCAATATTCACCATTAGAATTTATAGTATTAGAGAAAATGTCATAAACTTGAGAGACATTGGATAAAGTCAGTCTGCTCATATTATACTTTCAGTATAAATTGTACTGAAGAATAGAGTTTGTTGAGGAGAAACAGATCTGAATTCTAGTGGTAAAGAACTACCATACCCTCTTAATTAACTGTAAGACTACTAAATTGAATAAATGTTTGTTCATTAAATACAGCCCCTCAGAAAGGATAGAGGAAAAAAAGAAATGGCACTTGGGATTTTTGGAGGGAAATATGTATGTTTTGCATTACTTTCTAAGCAAATATATTTATTCACTGAAGAGAATTAATGCTGTAGCCAAAACATTCATTGCATTCCTCCACAGTCCACATGATTGACTGTGATTAAGAATCCAGCTTTGTTTTTGTGTTTTGGTAAATGCAGATGTCTGAATGTTAATTATATTTTGTAGCTCTTTAACTTTTATTAATTTATTTCCCAGCTATTTTGTTGCTTTGAAAGTCATGCAAAGCACCATGAGAGAGCTACCATGAATGGAACCAGAATGTTTCCTTTCTTATATAGATTTCAAGTATCAGCTGATAAAACAGACCTCAAATCCAAACCACTTGCTGCTTTGGATTTTATGAGTGTCACCTTCAGGGAATGAATCAGAGCCAATTTTCTCTTCAAGAGAGTGGAATTTTTGCTTCCTTTTTCTTTTAAGCTCTTGCTATCTACCACCGCTTTGTTACGTGATGTCTCTTGTAAAATTTCTTCCTCTGTAGTATGTATTTTGGCCTGTCTAGAAAGACACTAACATGGTGGATAATCAAAGGAGATAAGTCAAGAGAGGCATTTGTCAATAATACAAATTTGTCTTTCATCTCAAAGTTTTATTCAGCAGCATTCAGGGAAAACATGTTAGTTTGACTTTGGCTTCTTTAAATTTTTTGGCTACTGCTGTGTTGGATAGTCTTACAAAAGAGCTTAGACAAATATTTAATCTCTCTGCCTGTGAATAATCAGTTTCCTCAATGGGATATACATCAGGCTTGGAGCCTCAAGGATTCATCGCCTTCCCTGGCACTGAAGATTGTGTGTGCAGCAAGGAGTTGTTTCTTTGATTTCAAAATACGGTGCTGGATTTGGTTTGGTTTGGTTTTAAAGACTCTTTTCTGTCTCCCTTCTGTGTCACTCCAGATGATTTTTTTTTTTCTCTCTCTCTCTCTCTTTCCCCCCTCGCCCCCTTCCCAAGTTTTGGACCTATGTGCTTCAGTTGTGAATGTCCTTGTATTGATGGAGGAGAAAGTACTGTGAATGGTTGTACAGTACATAACAAGCAGGAAAAAGCAGATGGCTGCTCTGTTAATGGGGCTTCTTCACTTGATCTCACAGGGAGAGAAACCTTTTCATTGTCAGAATTTCTCAAAGCTCATTGATTTTTCATTCTAGCAGGATTTGTTTGCTTTTGAAGCACTGCTGTGCTTTTATCATTAGATGTTGAACCTTTCACTGGACTGCACATTTCACTAGTTTTTTGATAGTTGCTCTTTTAGGATTCCTGCACAGAACTCTTCTTCCATCTTTTCATTAAGAACACTCATTAGATTCTAAATGAACCAGACACAACCATTCAGTTTTTTGATTGTTGTTTAAAATAATCTAGATGCAGTAGGATAGTTTTTACAGTTTTTGCAAAGCATTCCAAAATATTAAAATGAAAATTTACCAGAATAATTTTGCTTTTGAGCTCAGCAGCCAAGTCCTTCTAGTTACCAGACTTTTTCCCCCCAAATTCTTTTAAAAAATGCATTTCTTTACTATAAACAAAACCACAAAAGTTATTTTGAAGGAAAGGTTAGCCATGTTGAACACTATTACTCAAGTTCTTCCACCTCTTCTGAAGGAAACCAAGATGGAATGCCTTGAGATTGAGGATGCAAAACTGAACTAAGTTTCCTGAAGCTGTGTGCCTAAGCAGGAACAGCTGCAGTCTTGTATTGCTGCTTCTTTAATTAATCAAACCCACTTCCTTTACTCTATACTTCCTTATGGTCTGGATCTGGAAAATATGAGAATAGGGATTTAATAGGTTCATGTTTACTTACTTCTGCATTTGAGTTTATGGAACAAATTAATAGAACTAGTGTGTGTTCTTTTTTTCTCTTCTCTATTTATCATCTTATTACTAGTATTTTCATAATAAACTGAATCCTGATCCTTCAAAGCTCAATTTTCCGCAGTTGTGCACATGCCGACAGTCTCTTGGGCAGCAGTGGAGTGCAGAGCTCTTCTTTAGAGCAGGACTTGTAGAGCCATTCCTCTATATAGGCATGTATTTAACTATATTAACACAGTCCTGTTCTTATTGCAGGAGAGTTGCAAAGCAGTCATCGGGTTTTATTAAGGATGATTGGTGGTCATTAAAGATGCTGTTGATTTTCTTTTTCTCTTTTGCAAAAGCTAGGAATGGCAGCTTATAGAACTCATTTGTCATCCCTGAACTGGAGGCTGAATCTTCCTTCGTTACTGTGTTTTTTGATAGCATGACTCTGAACTCTGTTGGGTTTATGTTGCCATAACTTAATCTACATTAGAACCCTGTAGAAGAGTTGTTTGGGAAAGGAGGGAGAACGTGTCAGAGAATCACTACTGTGTTCTTCTCATGTCAAAGGAAACGTGAAGTTATATAGATCTAAAATGGAACAACAGGCTGTCCTGGAGGGAAGCCTTTTAAAAGGAAAGCTTCACACAAGCACTGGGCATGTGTCCAACTCGTGGTCATGCCTTGGGATTTGTAGGACTTGGCCACCATATATTAAAACAAGCTTCATTTTGTTGTGTGATTTGAAGTGGTATCTGAATTGAAGTAGAAAAGTTTTAGCCAAAACTAATGGGCCTGTGGTTTTATTCTGAAGGTGAAGCCAGGAAAGATGTGCAGTAGGGACAGTTATCATAAACTCACTACAATTTCTTGAAATGAGCTTTAAGAGCTACTTCATGAAGTATGAGAGTGCATGTCTGTCAAGTAAAATCGGTATCACAGCAAAAAAACCATGGGGATACCCTTGTAGGATTTTGATCTTTTAGTGTTAAACTTCTCTAAAGGTAGCTGAGGTAGAAGAAATTTTGAACATGAGCAATGTGCTTGAAAACAAAAGTGTAAATTGATGTTTATCTTGTCCCAAATTAGATTAAAAGCCCTACTCTAGAATGTACTGATAAGAATTTATGCGAATCTCTGTTTCCATACTAATATTTTTTTAGGTATAAGAGAGGAAATATGCCTGATGATATTAATTTGCTGTTAACTAATATAGTACAACATCAGTAACTGGCAGTTAATCTATCAAACTCATGCCGTGACATCTTACTTGTTGTTTTAATATCTTATAAGCATGAAATGTGTTTTTCAGGTATGTTTTACATTTGCACCAGGTAATGGAAAGTACAATATATTATGTGCTTGTGCCCCAGAGGAAACTTTTAAACAAAAATAATTGAATGCAATAAATCTTCCCGGCCTTCCTTCTGGTATGCCTTCTGCATTGTATCTTTGAGTTCATGCTTATAGTAAGCCTTGTTGGTAGTGACAGGATAACAGTGCTGATGCAAGGGACCATTGGCCTTGCCCACCACGTTTGCTTTACATTGCAATATTGGTTTCATTTTCTCTCTCTTTTTATTCTTCTTTTCTCTAACAAGTGACTTTTTTCCTTTCCCTAAGATTTAGACCCTTATTGCAGATTGCCATTACTATTGGTAGTAAGACTATAGTTTTTCAAATAATTAGGAACATCCACAAACTAATAAATCTGTCCTGAAATTTTCATTTGGTTTTGTACATTGTATGAGTTTGTGTTTAACTGTGTCTCTGCAGGAATGATTTATCAGGTGTTTATTTTCAAAAGTTTTCATCGTACACAGTGATGAGATGATTTGATGCACAGTAGGTTTAATAACTTAAATACTTAGATGATTATTCCTGTTTGGTGTATGGTTTATTTACTCCCTTATCAGACACTAATCTGAAAGACTTCCTTGTCCTGTGAGTATGCAACTTGTTTTAGTTGATGCCTAGCAAGTGTAATAATCTCATAAGTCACCTTTCATAGCATCTGGTGTACCACTTGGTTAGTTGCTTCAGAAGGTATAGAGGTAAAATAATATAGCATGTAGTCAATATAAGCTTAAAGATAATAAATATTGCCCTATTGTGTTTCTCTTAGGTCCAATCATTCAGTGGCCACCATTGTGGTTTGGGGTGATTTTTTTTTTGCAGCAGCAGAAGATTAGCTGTGTTTAAAAGTGGTGATATGTTGTACTAAAAGTTTTTAAGATAATATAAATGGAAGAATTTTAGAAAAAAGAAATGGTATGGATTATAAATAATCCAGTAATAATGAATGCAGCCCAGACTTGCAGTGCTGGTTCATCAAGCTATACTTTCCCCACCCAGGTGTTTGTTTAGTAGGAAGGCTTGAGACATGATGAGAGAGGAATTTCACCCAAAGCTGGTTGGACAAGTCCAGTGTCATGTAATTTCAATGCCAGAAGCAGTCATGCATTGTTATAAACTGTTTCCTCTAAATGCTTTAAATCATAGCTTGAGACAATTATTGGTCTCTCAACACAATGAATGCTATATTGGGCTGTAATGTAAATATTAAAGACACTTCTAGTTGAAGATGAGTTTTTAACTTCCTCTGTACTTTCATCTTTGACAGAACAACAGATCTTATACAAAATGCAATTATTCTGATAATTGTATAGAATGAAAAAAAAATTAAAATTCTTTCTCAAAATACAGCTGCTGAGTTAAACCTGATTTGGAGTCTTCTCCTATATAGAGTGCTCTTTAAAAAAACCACAAATTCTTAGCTTGAGTCCTACTTACCTTAGAACGCAAAATATTACCAGCAGACTAAAACATAGTAGCTGAAACCAATTGCAAACAGATGGGATTTTTTTATTCTGATTGGCCATATGTTACCATAGAAAAAAAATTAAGAATCCAGTCAAAACATAACTCATCTGAGGGAAATGACCTTGATAATTCCTGACTACTATATGGAATTTTTTAGAGCTAACATATAGAATTTATCAAATAATTGTTAAGAATGGCAAGTATTTGTAAAATAAGAGGGTATAGTTCTTGTTTGGGTAGTTCAGAGAGAAAATACAGCTTGGGGAAAAAACCCACAGAAACACCAACAAAAGCTCTGCCATCTACACAAGTGTAAACAGAAAGTACAGAACTGGTGTAAGTGTAAGATGAATCATGCAAAGCCATTCTCCTGGGCATTGCTTCACGGAAATGAATAATAACTGTAAGTGTCTGAACAATGTAAATCACACTTGCACTTGGAAAACCTCTTAAAATACAAACGTGCTTTATTTCTAATAGACTGGGAAGTTTATGGCTTTAAAATGTTCGGGTTTATGTGACTTACTTAAAGAATAGCTTATATTCACTTACTTTTTAGACTTTAAATTCCCATATATACATCTCTTCGATTTATTTCTAACAGTTAAAGAGTTAAAAAGTACTGTTGTTATATACAAATATACATTAAACATTCATAATGGTACGCAGGCACATGATGCTTCTCCATACCATGAGTGAATTGTTTGTCATTGTATCTTTTGCCTACGGGATGTATAAATCTGTTAATAGGGGTGAGACTTGTCTGGTTTGTCTAGCTGGATAGCAAGCCCTTGAAAGCTTATTTTAATGTCTAGACAACACCTAGCATGATGGAGTTTCACCCTCAGTGCTTTTTGTGATTTGCAGCTTCAAATAAGAATAAAAATGCATTCATAGGAATGATTTCTATAATTTCTGGAATGCATATGTTTACAAATCCGTAGTATACATACAAGGATAAATCCTACAGACATGCAATTCTCACATAGTTCATATCCTACATTATCTCTCTGTCATCTTGAATGCTGGTATCTGGTACTACAGATTGTTTTTAATTGTGTTACACATTTGAAACTTGCCTTGGGACAAAATCCATACCTTGGCAAATCCATTTAGCTGAGATTTTAAACACTCTTCACAACATTTGAAAACTGATTGTACCTTGGGGACTAACCTCAATGGACTTTGTACGGATTAATAACAGAACATGCAAAGTAAATTGACAGTAAAACTTTCACTTGTGTTTTACAGAGCTCATGTAAATATGATACTGATGAAGTGTGACTAAATCCCTGGTTAAAAACTTAAACTCCTTTTGTATATAAGTTGAACATTATTATGTAGTGTCATTATGCATGCAGAAAGTAATTGAGTATTTCCCAGTGGAAGCTTATATATAATACCCAAGTGTTTGCATTTAGTTGAAATTCTATTAAAAATATGTTAAAGCAACATTGAATATCTTGTTGAAGTATCAGTGAACTTCATAGGTTAACATTTTTTCACCCTCTTTTGCCTCCTTAATATAACTGCTGGTTGTCTGAAAATACATGTGAATGTATTAATTTTGATTATGACATTTTCAAGAAGGTTTCTTGTTTTAGCAGCTTTGAAAATCCCAGTTTAAAGGTGGTTCTACAGTTTTAATTGAACATAATGTTTCCTTTTATCTTTTATATCAAAGCTTTCTTGTTTAGAGCAGACTTTGTAACAATAAATACTTTCATTGCTCTTTTTTAAAGGAGAGAACAATTTGGGAGAGTTCCTTTTCTTGCTTTATCTGAGCAAAATTTTCTTATGTTAATTATATTGCAGTAAGTAGTTGATACCAAGTTATAGACATAATCATTTAAAACAAATGTCAGCTAGTAGAATAAAGGAGCCCAGTAAGTGCCGTTTTTTCTGTAATTAGATTATAAAAACTTATGTATTTGTAGTTTCCTGGACTGTATTGGTCTCTACATGGGTGTTTAATCTCTGAGGAGCACATTTAGACACTTTTAGAAGGAGAGTAAGGCAAAATTCTGGTAGTATACTTATCTTTAGAAAGAAAAAAGCCTCATGATTCACTTAAATTTTATACAACTTCTTTAGATGTGTTTAGAATTTACATGACGTGCACAGTCTCTTACTTAGTTACTAGGGTGTTTACAAACTTCATAGTCTGATGAATGAGGAAGTAACTGGAGTGGTTTGAAATAAAAGGATTATTTGCACAGAAGCTAAAATTTGAAAAAGAATCCATCAGTTACAGAAATCATTGAAGGATGTGGCTAGACAGACATTCTAATTTGGCCCCTTATACGGAGGCAAGATCAAATGTAATTAGACTGTCTTTGTCAAATGTTTGTCCTCTTAAACATTTTCACTGAAAGAGATTCCATAGGCTTCTTGGGTAGCCTGCTCAAGTGTGCCCTACCTGGAGAGCAAGAAAGGTTTCCCATATTCACCATTGATCTTTGTAACAAATTAAGCTCATTCTTGTTGTGTATCAGCAGCATAGGAGAAGAATAGTATTTCAGTGAGAGGGAATTGAAGGCATGTTGAAAGATTTGGGAGGAATCAACTTTTGTAACAATGTGAATTTAAGTTTAGTACAAATCTTCAGAAGAAAAGTATCTAATAGCTGTTGAAAGACAAGTGAGGGCAGCCCTTCATTGTTACCAACCTTTTTTCTCTGGGACTGTCATAATGAGAAATAATATAGTCAAAATAAGAAATTGGGTACAATACCAAAATTCTACATAACTGTGTCCTGCTGCGTGAGCTTCTGTGTCCAGATCCTTGCCCATGTGTGTGCTGACTGCAGCCTGAGTCATATAGCAATGAAATGCCTCAATTGGTTCATTCTAGTTAGAGCAAATGGTACAACTGTCTGTAGATTTGTGGGAGGTAAAAAAACAAACCTGGAAAGGACATTTTTTAACTGTATCATAGAACCATCGAATGGTAGGAGTTGGCAGGGATCTTTAGAGATCATCTAGTCCAACCCCCCGGCCAAAGCAGGTCCCACCTACATCAGGTCATTGGAATCTATTGAAAGACCAATGTAATTTTTTTTAGATGAGGCCATTAAGCAAATCAAAAGGAAACTTGTCTCTCTGTGAAGGAACATATTTGTTATAAATGCTCTTAATTTCTTAGGCCAATACTACATTTTGCAATGTGTGTTGCAATGTGCTATGTGTTTAAAGTTCAAATACTAAGAACGGATACAACTAAAGAGAACAGATAAAAATGATCAACTACTCTGGATCCAGAAAGGATCTTCCCAAGTGATCAGTGCAAATTTGATTACATTTTGACTATTTGGTAAATAATATTTTTTTGAAAAAGGTTTCTAATGAGACAAAAGATCAACTCGACAATGAGAAGTGTTTGATGTGTGTGAAAGACTGTGATACTTTCATGCATTGTTGATTCAAATTGTGAGACTCCTTGAAGCAGGTTGTAACATGTGCCTTGTGCGTAAATGGATTCCAAAACCAATTAGAGATACTCCTGGAAGAAAGCTCTGCAACAAGAGATGATTGAATTATTTCAATAGTTTCAAACAACATTTTAATAAAGAAAAAACACCCTACCAGCTCTGGTAGTCTGTAAAGTGGGGTTTTTTTTCTCTCTTCCTGGTCACTTCTGGCCACACTCAGAAAAATGGTCTTTACGGATTCAGGTGGATGTTTAGCCTGGCCAAGGACAGCTTTATTCAGGTTGACAGAGACCTTGGGTCTGTTTGCCATGTGAAATCACACAGAATATACCAAGTGCCACAGGGTTACTTTAGTATTGAGTTGTTTTCCAACTTACTGCTGCATGGTTATATCCTTATAGCCATGGTGAGGAGGGTTTTTTCTTTTCCTTGATAGTTGCCAGGTATTTGTCTAAGCAGGTAATGTTTGAAAAATATGAGGTTCTCTCATACAGCACATTTTAACGTCATAAATAATAGATATAAATCTGTTTTGTAGTGGTAGCAAGGGAATACTTTTTTAAGTGGACAAAATGCTCTAGACCCAGATCCTACAGGGATGCGGATACCTCAAATATCTTATGAGTTGTTCTGTTATGAAGAGTAGGCCTTTTGCTTTAATTAATTCCATGGACTGTGCACATTCACGGTGTACCAACACAATGAAAATGACAGTAATGTACTACAAGATTAAGGGGGAGGAGGACAACGTAGCCCTGCATTTCCAGCCTCCTATGTCTTCTGCCCACGTATTTCAGTACAGTTGTTCAACATATTTCATCATCCATATTCCCTTATTGTGCTTAACCTGGGGTCACTGTAATATTTCTGAATTTTAATGCTTCCAGATTTATTAAAGGGTTGCTGATAAATTCTTTTAATCCAATGTGACTTATTGATTCATGTATTTGAAAGATCTTTAATATCCTCTTAGTATGTTTGATATCTTAAGTGTTGTAAAAAGGCAGAAATTGGTAATTGTTGGTAACAAGATCTCTGGGCCTTAGAACTGCATGTCATTCATTTAAAGAGGATTAGGGTAGGCATGAGCTCACAGACCAGGAGACAGTATGGAACAAAACCACAAATATGATTATGAATAGTACACACAATAGGTGGTTTAAGCGTGTCTGTTGTAACAACAGGAATGGGGTAATCACATATACCACCCTGGGAGAGGGCAGTTATCTTGTGAAAGAACCCCTTGGTTCAAATGTAGAGGAAAGGCAGTGATCAAATGCCTCCTGAATTACAGATGTTTACTTTCATCAGTTTTATTTGATTAGAGTAACAATGGAAGAATGGTGTGCTAAAGGGAAAAAGCATTTTGTGTAGGAAGGAAAAACTTGCTGCTACTGGATAGCCAGTTAATTCTTACTCAAACTAAAACTATGCATCTCCCCTTCATACTGAATTACATTAAAGCCAATAAAAGGATGAAGGAATTCTACATATACAAAAGCAAAACTTGTCTAGGCACATAGCATTTAGACTTCCAAATGGTGAACCAATTACTTCATTAAGTGACCGTCCAGGAAATGCAAGTAGCTAATAAAAGGAAGACAACACAAACTTGGCAGTTAGAGCAGAGAGAACTTGGGCTTCTTCCTAGTTCTTTTATTATTATTATTATTTCCCCCTCCTCCCCCCAGTTCTAACCTTTTTTCATGTTTTTCCATCAAAAAAATGTTCAGACTCTTTTTGTACTGCTGGATAACTCATGTGGTTATATGTTTAGATATATCCCCAGAGAAACATGGGAAATCTGACAGCTAGCCATCTTTTAATGCATGGTCCAGGTAGTGCTACATGTAATGTGAGTGTACTTTGCACTTTCTGAGTGTGACTGAATGTCACATACAGTTAATAGCTCATCTGGAAAAAAACCTGGCATTACCAGCTGTAGCAGGTCACTCATTAGAAGAGGTTCTGTGTGAAGAAATAGGGAGAAATTACCACAAATAGAAAAGATTGTGCAATCATTCTGCAGTCTTGGTGTATTCTGGTTTTTTTTGGTGTCAAGATATCAGTGCTAATGAATGCTCAGATATGATCTGTCTGTGTGCTGGCAGGTTTAAGAACATGAAACTCAGTTATGGAGAGAAAAGCTTTATTGCTCTTGTGGTACAATTGGGTAAATTTGTGACCTAGTCAGGAATAAGAAAGGGCAAGACACTTTTTATCCCTCTTTGGGTGCACAGAATTGCATTACAGGATGGTATTATGCCCACATGTGATTACTACCAGACGTGCGTTTTTTTGAGATCAAGAATTTGCAATAAACCCAGCATGAGTTCATGTGAGTTTTTGTGGCATTCATCCAGAATGGTTTCCTAGTGAACACTGTGCCAGATATTTAAAGCAATAAGAATATCTGCCTGATAAGTTATTTTTCTCTCTGGAATTTAATGTTTGGATCCTTCTGTCGGGCTGAGTGTTCTCCCATTGCATTCCAAATGTAGCTAATGATCTTGCAATGCTTTAGACAGAAAGTGGAAGTGAACACATGAAGTGCCAAAAGAAACTTTGAAAGAAGTCTAGATGTAGCTCAGTAATAATTCACGGCTGATGACATTACCAGAGGTGATGAGTTTCACACACACACACACACATACACACACACACACACAGTTAGAGATGTATTATTTCATAAAATGGAGACCTGCAAAATCAATTGGAACAGCTATGGGATGGAGGGCTTGGGAGCAGGTATGGCATCCTCATTGAATTTAATAAGCCAACATTGCCTGATGGTTTTGTTATTAGAGCTCTGTGTTCTCAAACCCATCTCAGCATTAATGTGCAGTAACTCAGCTACTGAGAACTCTGCATGAAGCTATTGTACCTCATATGTTTGGGAATATGGAACATGGATCTCCTTTCATTTCTGTCAAAGCTTAGCTAAGATACTGACACCAAATGACTTCTCATCATTGTAAACACATGCCATATTGGTTCTTATAGATTGACATGCAAATCTTTGACAGCAGAAATCCAGGCCATGTCCATCACTGGCTGGCAGCATGACAGTCACTCTTCTTTTTGCCATGATTAAATTATAATGCCATAGTTCATAGTAACATTGACAAGACAGCTAAGAAGCTGCAGTGGAGCTTGCAGCTCTGACACTGGAAGGAAAGGATGCAGACAGCACTAGTGACTGGTAGAGGCCGTATTTGAGCCTGTCAGACAGGATACTCAGACTAGTAAATATTAAGCAGACCCTGCTCATTTTCTGGGGCCTCCATGGGATGCTTATCTTTCATGCACTCATGCCACCTGTCACATTATTTAACGTCTGGGCACATTTTCTATGCTAATTTTCAAACACATGCTACTGTTAACAAAATATTTTTGCAAAAGGCTCATTGGTGTGTTTCCAGTTTCTTACCTACTCCTCTGGTTTCATATTGATATCTGTTTATCTTCTTTTATATCTTCTTGAAGCAGCACCTGATAAGTTATATGACTTATTTAGTTTTTTGGCTGTTCATACCTTGGCTCTGCATTGTTTTGGGATCTATAACAGAATGCTTAGAGTTGGAAGGGACCTTCTCTGTATCTTTAATGAGATGTGTGTACATACACTAAATATACATACACGCATAAGGATATTCGGGGAGTACATATGACTTTCATTACATAAGAATTTAGGCCATTCAAAACTGACCACTCCAAGATGTAGATCTGTTACAGAAAGTTCCTAGTTTAATCTGCACCTTTCAGAGTCTTTATTTTTGGCAATTGCTTTGTTTGTTTTAAAGATTACAGATAAAACAGGAACATTTTACACAATGCTGAAAGATGAGTGAGAGGTGGTTCATTTAAATTAAATGACTATGTGTCTTAAGCCTTACATGTCATTTCAGATATATGGCTGGGTTGACTTCTGGATGTTAATAAATGTTTAGAAATAACATACCCAGAGAAAAGTATCAGGATGTGGTAGGAGGCTGTAATAGATCTTTACTACTGCCTCGTTCCAGGAAAAATGACCTGGAATCTCGAGAAACTATTTATACAGATTGTGGTGACAAGTATGTTTGTGATGGCTCTAGAAATATTTGGAGTATTTTATTAATGAAAAGTTAAATAGATTAAAAGCTTGTAGAAACTGTAAGAATAACAAGTAGCTGACCCATTTCTTTTTATACATTTGCAGCTTGTTTGCTTGGCTTTATTTCTTTACCTTTTTTTGTTAACAGCTTGCTCTGAAGAAACAGAATTCTATTTTTGTGTTGCCTTGTTTGTCATTGTACATACAGCACAGCAATAAATTCTTATATTTTCTTTTATTTATTCCTGAAGTGTTTTTGGAGAAAAAGTAAAACAAAGTGTAGAATGTTATGGCATCCTCTGTTGATGCCTCCCTTGCAAGCAGCTGTACAAGTGAGACCAGAGGTAATGAGTTAATGTAACTGATGAAGGGGTTTTATACCTAGTGCTGATGCATTTTTATAATATGGATTTTAATATTAAGTGTAGTGTTCTCTTTTATGTTGATATAATCACAACATTTCTCTTTTTTTAAATGGAAAGGCAGTGTGATTCGCTGTTATAGCAGCTGATAGCCACTAGAGTCCTTCAGGAAAGCTTTTGATGGCTTTCAGGGATACTTTCATTTCAGTACAGCAGAATGGGTATCAATTATGCTTTCTAGTTTTAGGGATCTTGGAACATTTAAGTTTTGCAACCTCTCTGAGATACCTAAGACATTATTAAGACCCTCTAAATACATAATAAATTGAGGCTTATGATGTATGCATGTGTTTCTTTTCCTGGTGGCACACAGTAGTCCAGCTGCAGAGACAAGTGTGTGTCTCAGGTGATTGGAGACTTCTGTCTGTTCATCAGAACACGAATCAGTTTTGTTCAGCGTAGAAATGAATGTTTATTCATAGTGCACATTTCCCTCAGCAAACCGATAACAAAGCTTCTGATTGAATCAAATTGCTTGTAACAGTGTGCACAGATAAGGATGCTGGAGATTTAAAAACACCCACAGTTACTAATACTGCTTAAAAATATTAAATAAAGACCAGATTGAAATATTCTTGCTGTAAATATTGAATGTTTTATCCTTAACTGACTTATATTCCATACTCTTCAAAACTTTAATACGTTTATTTTCCTCGCAGTCTATTATGAATTGCTCAAGCAGGTGGATCAGCCCTTAGAATTTCTCACCAGTGTTCAGTAACGGTGAGACAATAGATCTCGTTAGCAAGGTAAGGAGAGAGGTATAATTTTGAGGGTTAAGAACAGTATATAACTTCAGAGGCAAGCTCTGGCCTTGGGTTGTTGCTGAAGAAACAACCACTCTTCGTCTGGCTGCAGGTGGCAGCAGAACACTGGTGTTATTTTTACCCAGGCCAGCTGTCTAAATGGACTGCTATGAGTCTGTTCATGTAGAAGTTGATAACGATGTTGAAAGTTGTATGTGTTACAGAGCACTGAGATCTGACAAAATGCTAAGGTTTTTGTCTTAGTCCCTGGAGACATACATTTCTTAGCTTAATTGTAAGTCAAGCTGAAATGCAGTGTATAAAGCCAGAGCAGGGAATGTTAAGAATGAATTATATTAGTGCTGTAACTTTAAATATAAGCAAGTAATTTGCCTGATCTATTTATACAGAATCCTGTAGGGTTGTGTAAAATGGACAAAATATTTGTAAGCAGCACCGAAATACAAAATACAACCCACTTGTGAGCGTTTTCATTTATCCATTAGCTTTTGTGTCATAAAAGTGAAATAGAGACAAGTTGTAAAACCATATGATTAGAAAGCGTAGGGCTGGTGGTGTGAATTTTCCTTGGAGAAATACAAAGAGGCTGTTTGAAGAGCATATTGTCTAGTTCACACGTTCAGAAAACTGTTTGACTAACAGAGGAGTGTTACTACTGGCTTTTATATGTCCCTCAAAGCAAGAATAAGAATCAGACATACTGGAATGCTTGTGCTGTCTAGTGTTTATTATGTTCTCTGATGAGTACATTTACACATGTCTTACTAATAATTTGGTGTGACCTGGGCATGTGAATTATTATAAAGGATAGAACCTCCCAGGTATGGAGAACAGGCCACTCTTTGGGGAGCAGGAATTGGGAGGATGTAAAATTAAATTTCAGAAGGATTAAAGGCTGTTCAGTTTAGTAAGTCATGAGAAGTCTGGGACTCAACTCTGTAATTTCAAATAATTTTATTACTTGTCCTTAATACTGTAGCTTTTCCTAATGCAAAGGTGGGGAAAGAAGTCCAGTTGAGGAGCTGAGTTGAAAGTTAGAAAATGGATTGTGTTTGCACTCTCTCCACTTTTTCATATTCTTCTCAACCATCATTCACAGGACTTGAACAATGGGAGTTCAAAGCAAACTTTGAACATATTCTTTAGAACAAGTAAGTAATTCACAGCTTTCATGGACTGTTTCAGATGTTCGTTTTCATCTGCCTTAGTCATACATCACACTGCTCTGTTATTGTCAGCAATGCATTGAACAGAAAGAATACCTCAGCTTTACAATGTCTTGAGCATTGCCAAGTGGTTTTTCAAGTATGATAAAGGTTTTGTCCAGAATTTAGTGATATCAATGTGCTAAAGTAATGATACATAATATTGAAGAGCTTCCATTTTTAGGTTACACCCAGTGTCACAAAAGTGATTGTGTTTTTTGAAGATGCTTTCATTTGATCACTAGTTATACTAAACTTTTCACAAGTTTTATGAATAGCAAGTTACTAATAACAGAGACTTCAGATAAGCACACCAGAACAACAGACAAAAGCACAGAACAAATCAACAGGCAAATGCAGATATGAAAGGGCACTACTGAAATAACCTTTTCAAATTATATTTTCAATGGTGTCATAGCAAGAAACTTCAAGCTCTTATTCCCCAAGTAAACATTAACTGAAGAATAATGTTTCAGCAGGTGTGCTTATATTGCTATTCAAAGTGAAAACCACTCAACACTGCACAATGCTTAGCCTTTTCAACAGGCCACAAAAACAGTTTCTTTCCCAGCTTTCTGTTGGAATATGTTCTTGGAAGAAGGTAAAATGGGCACGTTAACCCATGGTGCTAAACTTGTATGCTTTAATCTTTTCTTTAAACTCTATTTAAATGTGAGAGATTTGTGTCTATTCCAATACTTTTACAAATAAAGATACTGGGTATGCTTTCACTTCTATTCTAAAACATTTTAAAGTTTCCTTTATTTTCTTTCAAGCCATTTCTTTTTCTTTAGAGTTTTTTGGGTTTTTTTTCTTGCAGAGGAGGAGAGCAGGGGTTTAACTCTTGCACAGTGATATCAGCTATAGCAATCTTGCTTATATACCTAAGTGTTATTGTCCAGCCATCAAACTATTTTATTAAATACCTAGTTAGTGTACATAACTTTATTTTTAAGATAGAAGAATATTTTTGCAAGGAAATAGTTCTCTTTGACTCTAATTAGGAGTAGTTCTTAGGATCAAAACAAAATTTACTTTTGGAGATGTAGTTTGCATATTCCCTGTGCTGTTTTACATGTAGACTTATATCTAAAGACTCATAAGGGGATAGAACTTGTACTACGGTGTGATGGAGCATGAGTCTCTGACAAGGAGAAGGGCAAGCATCAACCTTCAGAAGCTTGAGATGAATAAATTTATGTTTTAATTGAATTGTTTAGGTTCCGACCCCTTCTCACCTTTGATTTGCTTGGTGTGAAGCTATTAAGTTGTTAAATCTTTAAGTTCTCAACAAAACAGTCATGTCTTTATAAATGTGTTATGGTTTTTGTAATGCCAGTGCTATCTTCTTTTGTTCTTCAGACACATTTGAGAACAAGTAATTCCGAAAGAATGGATATTTAGCTTCCCTGCAACAAGAACAGTCCCACTTTCTCTTTTAGTTTCTGTAAATGTTTGTCTTAATGTGTTGAGATTACTCTGTTTTTTCTCACAATAACAATTTACATTATATTTGAGTTTATAACATTTTTGGAAGTGAGACAGAAAAACATTATTTTAAGTATCAAACACAGAAGCTATAAACTTAACCTTTCAGATCAGTGTTTTCAGGGAAAAATCTAGCTTTTTTTTTTCCTAATAGAAGCTCAGACAAGTCTATAAACCTTTTATAACTTAATGAATGTTTCACACCAGATGCTGATTCCCTTGGTAAGCCAATCTATCGTTAGTGAGACACAATCTTTTCTCGTGATTTAAGTTTGCTGAAATCAGATTGAGACTTTCCAGACTTGAGAGTGGTCACATTTTTCATAGCTTAACTGTAAATCATCTTTGACTTAGAAGATTTAGAGACAGACTGAGGAGCTAAATCTTTTAGTTTGCCTTCCTAACTAGTAGAAGCCATTAGATGAGCCTCATTATGGTGTTTCCTAAAGGATTAGATAAAACAGTTTGGTAACGTTCAAAGTAGGACAAATACCATTACAAGTATAACAACTTTATCCTTCTAATGATTTAGATGTAGAATTAGGTGTGATTACAGGACACTTGGAAATTGCTTGGATTGACAGAGTTGATAATCAAAACCTTTCTGCTATGAAATTAATAGTAATAAATGACACTGCCATTAATCAGCTGTAGAATTTTGAAGCTGTGAATTGATGTACTTTAATTCTGATACCAGTCAACAGCCAAAAAGTGTCAGAGCTGGAGCTTGCAAGGCTGCACTCATGTGAATAGTCCTGTAGATGTCAATGAGCCTGCTCTCATACTAAAGGCTTGGAGAAAATGGCCTTTACTTTATAATTTGTTTTTTGACAATTGGCTGCTAAATGTGTTGTAGAAGTGAAGACTAGGACCTTTAATAGCAATTGAATTCCTATTTTGCACTGAAGTTGTGATAATAACAAGAACAGCAAGTAGTTATTGGCAATTCAGAACCTGTAAACTTTTTTCCTTCTTGAACACATTTCAGTTGAGATTTTGATTCCTTTCCTTCTCTTTCAAATACTGGTATTAGAGTGATGTTGGGCATCTTTGTTGCTTCTTTAGGTTTAGGTTTTTGTTTTATTTGTTATTTAAATAGTGGAGTACTCCTCACTGAAAATACTGTTTATTTGTACATATTTTGATTATATCTGCTTGTAATACTTTGTATTTATAGCAGTATTAAACCAATTTAGTGCTAGCTCTTGGTTAAAGAAAGAAAAAATAAGTAACATAGATTTAAGCAGGAAAGACATTTGTAACAACTGTAGATGTTGTTACAGCAGAACCAAGAGTAAGCCTTATTCTTCTTTCCCTTTTGAAAGAAAAGAGAACTTAATGAAAATTAATTGTCCTTTGTCATATAAAACAAAGCTGAAAGTCAGGTGTAATGAGACACTGCTCACTGACCTTCTTTAAACCTAGTTCTTTGTCAATTAAATCCATAAGTGAGAAATACTTGTATGTCATTTTCCATACAAACTGCTTTATGCATTTTTCTTTTTTTTGTACTGACACAAAGAACAAGCAATGACCACTTAACACTGGTGTTAGCTCGACACAGAAAAGGGGTATTAGTGAGTTAGCCTAGTCAGTCTGGCATCTTGAAAGAACATCATAGTTGTATTCCTTTCAGATAACAAGACCTATCCTTTTAGTTTAAATTGTTATCTAGTGACTTTCTACCTGAATGTACTGTTTAAAACAAGAATACTGCTTTGTCTGTGCCATAGAGTAAGATCTGGCTGCAATAAACTCTAAACAGTCTAAGGAAAAGACTCTGGGAATATGATTTAATGTTCCAGTTATGAGTTCTTTTGCTGGAAAATAGCAACTAAAAAATAATTCTCCAATGCATGCTTCTGGCTTTCCCCCTCTATAAAATGGTAGCGTAATTTATTTGAAAGCTGCTTTTGTTTTATTTTTGATGGTATAGAGAAGCTCTCAGTATTATGAGCTTTGTCT
Organism: Urocolius indicus; assembly: GCA_013401255.1. Taxonomy (NCBI): domain Eukaryota; kingdom Metazoa; phylum Chordata; class Aves; order Coliiformes; family Coliidae; genus Urocolius; species Urocolius indicus. Next base: position 1,095,643 of record WBNH01005026.1, read on the forward strand.
GATTAAGTGCGCAAAATGACAAACAAGGTTGTCCTGTGCTCATCTTCTTCCTTCTTTAGGCAGATAATCACCTTTAGAAGCCTGGATCCTATTCAGCTACTCTGTCAGTCAGCAATACCAAGACCCTAGTAAGCCGCATTTATCAAACTAAACACTTGATCTGTATCGGCACATCAGCTGGTGGCAAGGCCTAAGACACAAGATGAAAGTTGCAATTAGGATTTAGGAGGACATTTTATTATCTGAGATTTGAAATAGGTTTTCTTAGTTAATCCAAACATCTTTCCACTCAGATATGTTGACAGAGCCCTTCTGTACATGTACTTACTTCAGCTTAAGTGGGAACTGCAATGGATGTTGCCAAGATTTAATACCTCTAAAAGGAGAATACTTGTCAAGGGCAGGACACGGAGGTGGAGCTGAACACTGCCTGCACGCTCTGTTTGTGCCATCTTTCTTCAAACGGTATTCAAAAGCCAAACAGCAAGTTCTGGGTCAAAAAAAATGCTGTTCAGCTTTTCCTGAAAAAGAAAAACAGTTTCTTAATAAAAGGCAATTAGTATCTTAAATCAAATTAGAATATATCCCAGCAGCTTTTATAGGTCACATGCAAGTCCATAGACTGTGTATGAATCTGTATTCACAATGCTCAGATGTTACAGACAGGGTGGTTTTCCCACAGCCTAAAGGGCAGAATAAAAAGCTTGCCTCTTCTGTGCTCCCTGAAACTGACTCCTTACTTCAGTTAATAGACTTTTTTTCTTTTCCTTATTGGCATTTCTAACTCTAATTTAGGTATTTCAGAGCAACTGGTGTTTGTATGCAGTGATGTTCAGTCACTGGTGGATCCCTCTGGCTGGTGCACATTGAGTGTTCTCACGCCCTATGGTATCAGGGACCCTCGCTGGGCTGTTGCCATTATCTCCAGCTTCTGTGTGTTACATGTTTTGATTTGGCTTTGTCCTAGAAGATGGAGTCTATTTCTAGATAGAAGGAACTCTGTGAAGACTTTTAGCTTCAGTTCAATTTATCAGTGTACTGCTCACTAGACTGTGTCTAATATATCTTTGGTTCTTTGATGGTCTTCCAATATTATCTGCAAGGATTTTTTTACTCCATTCTATTTGAAGTGGTGAAAGGAAAATCTCTAGGTTTCCTTGTCATTGTACAAATTTAAACAGGTGAATTGAAATACTGGCTACTTATATTTTCATGGCAGGCTCTAACTCTGTAAGTTAGAGATAGCTGGAAGGTACTTTCTTAGAAAAGTACTGAAGGTGTTACACTAAATAAAGCTTTTTTTTTTTTTCAAAGTTGAATGTCACTGCGAGCCAAAGTAATTTTTAAAAGTAAGGCAAAATTGTTCACTGTCGCTGTGGAGCAAATATTCTGAAGGTGCAGCTGCACAGTGCCCTGACTGAACAGCAGAGGTCCTCAAGGCATAGCTGTTCACGCTTGAGAGGAAATTGTGCAGCAATTCCCTTCCATTAGTCATTTTAGAAAACAATTTTCCTTGAGGATTTTGTCGTGCTGTTAAATAAGATGGTTGTGTTGTTTTCCGTTACTATTTTTTTAATGATTGTGAAATATTGTCTGTTATTACTGTTATGACTGCAGTGTTGCAGTAATATCTTAGAAAAACACTTGGCAGGTTTGAGTACTTCTGCATCAAGCTTTTTTTGTCTAGAAGCAGAACTGTTTGATTAATTATTATTGTTAGAAAACATACAAGCATCTGAAATGTTATGGTAAAATGTAACTCTGAGATCCAGAAACTATCAGCTCGTGTTCATATAACTGGTTTTTACCTCTTTGCAGAGATAATGATTTGAAGTACTTGAATGTGTACAGCAAGTAAAGAGTTGGCATGGTCTATTGAATTTATGGGCTTGGACAAAACAGATATTTATGCACTTGTACAGGTAACATTATTACTAGCCTCTGATTCATAGTTTTATAGAAGTATCTTACTAAAGGCAATGGCATAGACATAAAATTATAACTATTGACTTTTTTCTTCTATGTAGTCTACTGACTGAGCACCTTAACTGGCTCTGTCTGGCCTGAAAACCCTTCCAACTTTGTCTCTGGTAACTTCCCTGTAACCTGGACAATTAAGCTTGCAATAGGAAGCAAGAATATAAGTAAATGTAGCTGCAGTTTATTTAAAAATATTTTCCATCATTAACACATTTTTAATGGCAGGAAACACTCACATTTTGGCTTCATGATTAAATATGAGAATAGGTTTTGTGCTAGAATAGCTGCTAGCTTTGTGTCTCTGCTCACAATTACTTCCACATTGTCACACTGCTTATCCAAGCTACTAGTATTACCTTGCTTGGTGATTCACAGGTTTTCAGAAGGCCAAAAAAAAAAACCCAAGGCATTTTACTTCAATTTGGTTCACTACTGTCTTTAACCTGTCGCCTTTTCTGGACAATCTCATGATAGTGCCCTTTTGTAAAAGCTCTTGGAATGATGGATTAAGATCTGTCTTGGATTTTACATGGATTAAGTTTTAAATTAACATAAAAGAATAACAATGTGTATCAATTTGATCAAAGAAAAAGTGTCACTAATTATTTAAACAGGACACTTACTACAGAGGTTTAAAGGCAAAGAAGCGGATTTCCCTTGCATGTGGATCAAATCAGAAGTATCCCATAATTGACTCTTTACAAGACCTTGCTGCAGTGTAATGGACTAGATATTAAAGCCTTAAGTATTTAAAGCTAGTTTCCGTCTTTCTCTAAATGGAGGTCTACCACTAAGAGCTATTTTACAAGTCTGACACATTAGCTACATCACTGTGAAATACACTGGGCTCTGGCTTCTCTGGTCCGGAATTTCAAGAGCCTTCAATAGTTAAATGGTGTGAAATGGGTAGCATTGAACCTGTGAGAAGCAATGAGCATCCTAAAAATAAATTCCAGATGGGGATGTCTGTTGGAAGGGAACAGAAATAGTGGATGTTCATTTTTTTTTATAAGGATTCAATTAATTTTATCTTTGCCACCTATTTTTATTTTTGTTGGTGCTTCCTGGCAAAACTCATCCTCTGATAACAGCTCTCAAAGCATATGAGCCTTTGTTTGTTTCTAGGTTCTGAAGATGTCTTCTGCATTTATTTCTGTTTAAAAACTGGATCAGATGAAAGCTATTACACATAAAACACTGGTTTGTACCTGAAGGAATATTGTGTTTTCTCATCTGAGGGGCACACACCAGTTTTCTCTTGGAGGAGACATAGTAAATTCATTCCATAAAGACACTGCTATCTTCTTATCTTTGTTTTCAAAAAGACACATTTGCACAAGGAGTATTTCATGATTTGGTGCAGGGCCACCAAGATGATCAGGGGACTGGAGCATCTTATGAGGAAAGGCTGTGGGATCTAGGCTGTTCAGCCTGGAGAAGAGAGTGAGGGGAGCTTCATTAATACTTACAAGTATTTAAGAGGTGAATGTTAAGAGGATGAGGCAACTCTTTTTTCTGTAGTGTCTAGTGATAGGGCTAGGGGTAATGGACAAAAGCTGGAACACAAAAAGTTCCTCTTAAGGAAAAACTTCTTTCCTTTAAGAGTGACGGAGCCCTGGCCCAGGCTGCCCAGGGAGGGCGTGGAGGCTCCTTCTCTGGAAGTTTTCAAAATCTGCCTGGACGTCTTCCTGAGTGACCTGATCAAGAGAAACCTGCTTTATCAAGTGGATTGGACTGGATGATCTTTAGAGGTCTCTTCTAACCCCTACCACTCTATGACTCTATGATTCTATGACTTACACTGTCAAAATATTAGAGAAGTTATGCCTAAGGCAATTAGAAGTAGTATAGTTTATCCAATCGTAGAAAACCAATCACAAATAACACAGAGAAATGTGAAAATATTGTGTCCTTGCATCATCCTTGTCTCTAAACTGGACAGGTAGATTTGACAGATGAACCACTTGCTGGGTAAGGAACTGACTGGATGATTGTACTTGGAGTTGTGGTCAATGGCTTATGTGCAAGTGAGATTACTGACAAATGACGTTCCTCAGGGCTTGGTAATGACACCAATGCTGTTTAAGATCTTTGTTGGTGCTAGAGGCAGTGGGATAGAATGCACCCTCAGGAAGTTTGCTGACAACAAGCTGAGTAGTGTGACTGACATGCTGGAGAGAAGGCATATCATCCAGAAGGACCTTGACAGGCTTCAAAGGTGAGTCTGTGTGAACCTCACGAAGCTCAACAAGGCCAAGCGCAAAGTTTTGCATGTGGGTTGGGGCAATCCCAAGTAAAAACACATGCTGGGCAAAAAATAGAGTGAAAGTAGCCCTGAGAAGGACAACTTGGGGTTGTTGATTACCAACATGAGCAGATGATTTATCCTGGAGAAGAGAAGGCTCCAGGGAGACCTTAGAGCAGCCTTCCAGTACCTAAAGTGGCCAGAGAGGGACTTTTTATAAGGTCATGTAGTGATATGACAAGGGTTTATGGCTTCAAACTGAAAGAAGGTAGATTTAGATTAGTTGTAAGGAAGAAATTCTTAATTTTGAGAGTGGTGAGGCACTCAGGTTTCCTAGAGAGGCTGTATCTGCCTCATATTTGGAAGTGTTCAAGGCCAGGCTGGATGAGGCTTTCAGCAACCTGGCATAGTGGAAGGTGTTCCAGCCTGTGGCAAGGCGGTTGGAACAAGATGATGCCTTCCAATCCAAAACCTTTTATGATTCTATACTACATAGTCTTCTAGAATAGCATTACCTGGCAAGCAAATTAATCCATACATAATACAGAATTTACTTTTAGCCAATGTCTGTCATCTAACATCAAGTAGAAATCAAATTAGACTGAAATCAATTTGAGATCAGTGTAGAAAGGAATCTTGTGAGGAAAGAAATTTTGTCATCTAGGCCCACTTAAAAATTCTGAAATATGTGGAAAAAATTGAGTATCTTCAATTTGTTAACATCTGTGACTTCAAACCAGATATCATACTGAATGAATTGTATTTTTTGTGTTTCCTCAAAGTAACATTTTCAATACTAGAGCCAGAAGTTGTACTTTAAAATGAGATTGGACATTGATTAGGATTACTCTGAAAGACAATTATTTCATACACAAAGATCAAAGCATGCTGCTTAACAGTTTCAAAGGGGAAATGCTTTGTGAAAGAAACTTTGGATTATTAATTTAACTGGGTTTTTTTTGTGTAGGTGAGGACAGAGAGCCAAGTTTTCAAATATTTATTTTAACAATTATTCCTAGGCTTGTCATCTTCTCTGAGGGAAAGACCTCCCATATTTTGGTTACACCATATGTTTATTGTGGGAACATTGAGTTTTTTCTTTTCATTCAGCTACAGTCAAAGTGTGAGCAGTTAATAACAAGTAGCTTAACAAAACATAATTTTTTAATGTTTGGCAGGTTGGCATTGTCAGCCCAGCAAGGTTCCTGCTGGGGTTGGGGGAATATTTTCAGTCACACCTCTGACAGTGAGGGACAGAACCCATCTTTTTGTAGTCTATACAGGATCTAAGAAACAGATTTATCTGAGTGATTTTAGGATTTCTTCTGCTTCATACAGACCAACTATATGTGATAGATTTGCAGAGGCTGGGTCACCATCTGAATAGGGTTTGCATAATGGTGTAGGGTACCCATTTTGGGGAATGCTGACAAAGCAGATCTCCAAAATTCCTGCTGCAGACCTGGTGCTGCAGGAGCTCCATAACAGCTGCACTCCTCTTGCTTGGGTTTGCATTCATAGTTATGGCTTAAATCCCTCAATTTTCCCCTGATGATGTCAAAATGGAACCAAGTGAAGTTCCTATGATACCTATTTTTTTCCAATGACCTTCCAACTTTCCACATCCTGCTCCCATGCCATAGTGGAAATATTCTAGCCCTTCTGTTGCTTGGACTTTTAGGGGCCTGAGTTGTTAAACTTTTTACATCTCAATGGTGAAAACAGTATGTCTTTAAATCTAATATTCTAATAGCTAGTACTATTTAAGAATTGTCTCTTGACTTAAATTATGTCAGAAGGAGATATTTAGACCTTCAAGGGTCTTGAGCATCATTGTACAAAAAAAAAAAAAAAAGCAAAAGCTTTATTAGTTTTGATTGCTTCCAAAGAAAGTAAAACCAAGCAAACCCTTAACTCTCAGCTTGGTTTTTAAATCTTACCAGTCTAATTTTTCAGTCATGAGATTTCTGCCTGAAGTGTTTTCTTTGGGCTATCTTTGATTTACACCAAAACAAATATTTTTAAAAATCCATTTTCCATTGATTTTCTTACCCAGAAAAGCAGCTAAGGAGCTAATAAAAGGAGGAAGGCTGATCCAAAGAAAGCAATGTGGCTGTTGCAGATTTGCAGAGCTGGTCTGTAGAGCAACAAGAGCTGCTGTCAATCTCCTTCCTTTCCTCATTTGCAAGGCACAGCTGGAGAAGACCTAGGCATGTACCCATGCTGGAGGTCCATCCCAATAGTATCCAAATAGAGAGATGAGACTAGCATAGACATTAATGTGTATTTAAAAATTAACAGAAGTAACCAATAAAGAACATGAGAGACTAATCATAAAGAAAAGCCTGACCTTCACAAAAAGGAAAATAAACACTTGCCAAAAACTGTATCCCCAGACACATTGATCCTTTCCTTCAGCTCACCAGATTGCATCAGAAGTGATTTTCTGTTTTCAAAATGAATATTAATAGTTAACTGTGTATGTGTGTATAATGCTTGGAGCACCTGAAGTAAATAGCATAAAGTATACCGTGCACTACTTGTTCAGAAAATATGTGGAATGAAGATAGGAGGCAAGATCTCTGTTTCTGTTGGTGACAGAAGTTTGCCTGAACATAATCTCCACTACTAGAATATTAAAAATGCCATCATCTGTCTTTTCTCTCTACAGAGGCATAGACAAACCACTACAATAATGAACTTGAATCTTGTGGACTAGATGTGTAGATACACACACCTTACAGATGTGTCATCTCAGTAGAGCAGCAATGTACTTGGTACCACATTTTAAAACAATATCTGCTGTAACTGGTAAAAAGGGTGTGTGTGTATTACCTTGTAATGATCTAATCCAAGCTGAAGCCAGAGTGTTTGTCTCACATACCAGTTGTATTTCCAAAGAAAAATGGTGGAACACATAACCACCAAGGTGTTTCTTGTCTGTCAGGCAGACTGCAGACCGTTTAGCCACTTCATTTGTCCAGCACGGAGAGCACAAGCTTGTACAAGTGTTGACTTTTGTCTGAATTCACAGCCCTTCAAAAAATTCTAATTACATAATTGTTTGTGTGTCTAGACACATCTTTCTAAAGAATTGTTCATATGCTGTCCTTCCATCAGCTTACTTCTGATTCTTGTCTTGTGTTCAACTTTCTGTTTTGGTCAATAGTGTTCCAATCCTACTTTAAATGGTTATGGCAGCATTATTCTTTTTCCAGGAAGTTCTGTGGAGAACCACAGAGGTTTTCAAATCTGACACAAGCAGCCTGCTTGTGATTTCAAGCAAAACAATGCCTTTTTTAACCTTTGATTTAATTTCTAGACATTCTAAAAATGGTCTTAGGTTCTACCAAACTAAGCTAATGTAAATTTATGAATAATATCCCGAACATGCAAATAAAATTTGCTTATGTCTTCAAGCAGTTATACTCTCTTAAGGACTGCAGCCAGTTACTGTGCCTCAGGCTCTGCTTCCCTTGACCAAGCATACCCTTTAGAACATTCATTTAATCATGTTACATTTTCTAAGGGTGTTAATTGAAGATGTTGGAAGTGAAGGTATGAATCCTGGTTCATAGTCACAAAAGTTTTATTTCATCTCCAGCTAGGTTATTTTTAAGCACTGTGTAGTCTGGGTTTCATTTCCTCTTCATGATATTTAAAAGAAAAAGCTTTCTGTGTTGTTAATCTGTGCATTAAGAGTAGCAAAAGTTAATCTTATAGCATAGAAGGCTTGCATGCTACATGGAGAGTTTAATTCATCATCCTGTGTTTATGTGTCAGCTATTTAGGTTTCATTCACTTTGAATCACAATCTAAACTCTCTCATTTGTGTGTGAAGTATGAACTAAGTTCAAGATGTGTATTTAAGTGTGGGTATGCATGTCTCAACTGCTATGCTGACAATCAAAGATGGACTCACTGCTTTCTTGGTTTTCCTGAAGAATACAACTGCAAATCAAAATGTTTGAGATAGGAAATGTACCCAGAACCCCCTAACTCTGTTTGAAAATCTCAGGTTGAATACATAACAGATCAAATCTAGAGCCAGTGCATATCATTGTTTTGAACATTGTCATTTTGAGTACTTCTAATGAAAAATGGCTCTGCCTTTTCACACCTCTCCCTCCCACTTTCCCTTGAGATAGATAGACAGATATATAGATATATGCTGTAAATGATCTATTGATGAGAGGCTACCAATGTAGGTTCCAGCATTCATGTGTGAATAAAACTTTCCCTTGTCATTTTTCAGATTACGGTTAGATCATACTGTATTAGGTAGAGTATTTGTATGAGATTTCAGCCTTATGAAATTCTTCTTAGTCCTTTAGCATTATTGTCAATGTTTTCATATTATTATCACATCCACAGTATGTCGATAATCTTTGTGCCTGTATAAACTGGTTAAGTATCCTAAATATTATTTCTCCAGTCGTGCATGGGCTGATCTGTAGCTCTGATATCAACAAATCCCCAAAGATGGTTTTTGATTGTGTTTTAAAGTGAAAGCAAGGCCCACGTGTTCAGTCCCCCAGTTCTTCCTGACTGCAACACCATGTCACTCTGTGAGAAGTGCCCATCAAAAGCAACACTGCCAATGGAAAACTCTCATCTTTCATCTGATGGAAGCTGCTCTCTGACTAGGGCCAAGTCTGTGCAAGAAGTTTCAGAACATTGCAGGCTTCAGTACTCTGTGAATTCCAATGGTTGCTTTTCCCTGTAATCAACTAGAAAAAGGGTTTTGAAAGGCTCCAGAATGAATTGCAGAACACATCTGGACCCAGCTGCCGCAAAACCTGTGTGGCTGAAACAGGATGAGATAAAGAAGGTGTCCTACCATCAAAATGGACTTGTTTAGGTGGACAGCTGACAGGTGAGTACCACAGCTGTCATACTTACTTGCCACAATCAGTATATTTCTGCTCTTAATATTAAAAGTGTGTCAGAATTTCCATTATAAACCACTTACTTTGTGGGTTTATAGCTTTGCCATAAAAATACACCTTGAATCGAGTCTTGGCATACAGCCATTTGGCTTCTTCTAACACAATACTAATTCAGAACATCCAGACAGTGTTTTTAAGCACCAGTATCTGAAAAGTTGTTGCTTCTTTTTTTCTCAAGTACCTTGTTTTCTGCAGGACTTGCAGAAATCAAAGACGTACAGATGTGTTTTCAACAAGAATCTACAATGTCTGGAAGCCCTTTTTTTCGAAGGACTGAGACCTGTGATAAGAAAGAAAAGTCTGGGGACATCTACAAAATTCTCTGGCCAAAGGAAAGGCTGGATTCAAGGCTGAATTGACAAGATCACTATCTTGTCCAGCAATCTGACTGCATCAGCTGGAAAGCTTAACAAAAGACAACAGAAAGCAGGAAAGCTTTGGAACTTGTTAGCACAGATGAAGAGAGGTAAGCTAAATACACATTTTGGGATAAAATCAAATAATTTGGGGTCATATTTGAAGACCATAGTGCAAGAAAATTATTGCTCATCAATGATATCGGTGAGGTAAGAAATTAACAGGAAATAAATACTTGTCATTTGCAATTTAGATTCTCAGGGTATTTCAGATGTGCTCAAAAAATATCAGACCCTCTACTTCTGAGCTATGGGCTTCAGGAGGAGCACGTATGGTCTGTTCAAATCACAGCCCCAGAGAAAGACTGGAAAGATGGTCAGAAACTGGAGCTCCTAGCAGCCAAATCCTGTAACTCAAGTAATGTTTATAAAATTAATGATGAAAAGGGGTGATCCTAATCTGATCCCTGGCCTTACTGTACAATTAGGAAAAGTGATAATCTTGGTTTGTAAAACAAGGAAAATTGGCAGCTGTGGAAAAAAAAATAAAGGAAGTAGTTCAGTTAAATGTTAGATTTATGAAAAAAAAATGGCCATGAAAGCTGTTCTGAGGCTAGCCAGGACAGAGCCTCAGAAATGTTAGGGAAAGTTCTTCAATCCTTTCAGGAAATGTGAAGACATGAAGCTGAAAGTGCTGAGCTCCAAAGGTATGAGGATAAAGCTTATAGCTTTTCTCTAGTTTTGATCAGTTTACTTTCTGAATGTATATTAGGATCTGTGAAATAAATGGAATCAAGTACCCTTTCTCAAACTGAAATTATTGGACTAGGTGGACTGAAAAAGACTCAGTTGGTGTCAGGTAGGGAGAGTGACTGCTGGCAAGTGTGAAGCATCCAAAAGGTGTGAAAATTGTTGAAAATACATCCTGTTCTGAGCAAGAAATGTAATTAAAATGATGGATAAGCTATAGAAGGATTTGAATTTCATTATGGCTGATAGAATAATACATACTGGAAGTATTAAATTAAATTAAATTAATGCAAATTAAATATCTGGAAAGTTTCTTTAATCATGTGGCCATGATGAAGCATAGCAGTCAGAGATAATTCTTTTGCAGTGAGCAGGTTTGCCTGGTACAACAGCTACTTGTTGCAGTGTCTTTTTACCCAAGTAAAGGTAGAGTTATGGAAGTCATATTTTAAGGGCTATACTCTTACAGAAACCTTAGCTGCTAGATCTGAAGGAAAGGCTAATTTTCTCTTGCACTAAGAAATCTTAATTCTAAATGCTTTTAAATGCAGAGCTGCAGCCTGTTCTCGATTTCCTTGCAGCGTGGCGCTGTAGGTAGGTGTACTTGCTCTAGCTTTGACCCAACTAGCACACCTAACTGTGACTTTGAAAATACAACAACTCAGAGATCAAGACACGTCAAAAAGGTCCACTAAGCACTCCCAGGTTACACTGAGCTTGCGAGCCTATAATGAATTGGGTGTTGCTGTTGCAGTTGGTACATGTGTTAGAGGGATAAAGACACCACAGCTGTGCCAGAATCACAGTCTCAATGTACTGGTTATATCCTCTGAAAGATTTTTTTCCAGTTAAAAATCAGTTCCCTGGATCCAATAAATATACATCCTGCACACAGTGGTCTACCACAGACTGATTCTGAGGGAAACCAACCCATTACGCCACACCTCGCTATTTAGCAAAAGCAAAGTGGTACGAGGTGCTACTGGGCATCAAGGAAACGAGCTGGGATGGGATAAGTGAGCTTTCAACAATTTTTAGACCTCACTCATAGTTCTGATTAAAGTCAACTGGTGGCCTGAGCAGATTCGGCAGAACCAAGTAACAGGAAAGGGGCGAGAGTTGAGGGGGGAGGAAACGGCTTTCAAAGCAGCACAAGACCTACTGCAATTTAAAACAGTGTCTTTTGGCTCAGCACCCACTGTGTTTCAGAGGATGGGGAGCAGGTATGGTACAGCATGCCTGGTTCAGATTATCTCAAGCTGATATCTTGGTATGAAGTAAAACCTTTGAACAGGAACTGACGTATTTATAAATGGCCTGTAATATGTTGAAAGTCATCAACCTGAAATCAAATCCAAAGACAAGTGAATCATTGCAAGCAGAAGTAATTAATTATGAGTACATGGTCAGCCAGCAAATGGTTTTCACAGACAAAAAGAAAATGGAGGCAGAGCAATCCTGACCAGCTCTCCAGACAGTGGCAGGCAGGTAAAGGTTTCTGGGTTTTTTTTAAGAATCAGCGTTACTCCTATTTTGTGCAGTTTATTTGTGACTTTGTTGATATTGTAAAACCCCTGCATGTGTTTGGTGAGAAGTAACCATTTCAGTGGCCAGCATAGTATGATTTTAGTTTTTAAGAATCTCTTGTAAGTGCACCCATCTTGGCATCCCCATGTTTCAAACACCTTTCAGGCTGGACACAGATGCAAGCGCTTACGGTCTGAGGGCAGCATTGACAGAGGAAATCAAAGGACTTGAGAGGACGGTGGCTTATTACAACAAAAAGTTTATGTTCTCTGGAGAGAAATTAATATTCTGCTCAAAGACCATCTGACAATGGTTAAATCTATGGAACACTTTCACTGCCATTTCTTTGGAAAAGGATATATGGTTTGGACAACTCCCTGGCAGGCTGCGGGGACTCTGACGGGTGTGTTGCCTCCTGGTTGTGGAAGGGAGAGCTGTTGTGCTTCTGTATTGTGAAAGAAGTTTGAGTACAGGTTTATCTGGAAAGCAACACACTACCCTATCCCAGAATATGAGGAACAGGTCACCTAGGGGAACCCTTATAGTAGCCCAATGGTTGGCTGTCAAAATGACTCTCCTGAAAGTCTGTGTTCCTTTGGGACAGGGAGTTGGAGTGGTGGGCTAAAATATTCCCTGAGAGGATTCCTACCACGCACAGATTTATGGAGGAGTTTGTTTTTGGTTTTTTTTTTTGTAAACAAGCATAATTCCAACCCCTACCCATTCTATGATCCTATGATAATTGTATTGAGCCAACACTTGGCTCTATTGTCCCTTAGTTTCTCCTGAAATAAGTCCACTGCAATAAATTGAAATTGATTGATTTGCTAGTGTTCAAGGAGGTATGTTGCTATTACATTCTCCATCTCTATTGTTAGATGAAGCAAAGTAAATCTGTACCTTGCTGATGGAGTGGTACAATACCATGTGGCTGAAACTTCTGTGTTGTTATACCTGTCTGCCTATAAAATATCACGATGATTTCTGGGGTCTATGCAAGTGAACCAAGTTACGGACTGATAATTTTCTTGATATATTTATATAGACTGGTACATTTCCTCACTAAGAAATGTTGAGAGCTTTTTGCTATATCAAAGAGATTCAGCTTTAAAGTTTTTACATCTAAAGCTTTGCTTTCCAAAATGTCTTATTTTTCTATAAGTGAACTGTCATGGACCCATCATGTTACATTTGTAATGTCTCATTGACATGTGGAGCAGCAGACTGGGAATACCAGAGTTACAGATGCAAAGGGAAATGTGTGCATGCTTTTAAACACACTTCTGTTAAACACAGATATCTCAACTTCAGGATGTCACAGGCAGCTGAAAACTGAAAAGACAAAAGCCAGGAAAGTGGATACTTATGAATAATCAGATTTTAACACATTTATTTCATTTTAAAGCTATTTGGAGCTTTCTTCAAGCAGTAGGAGCGATCAAACACTGGAAAATCTGTCGTGTAAAGATTTTCATCACTTTGCAAAACCTCTGTTGAATGAGCTTGCATGTAAATCAGCAGCACTGTGAGGTTACTGTGGGTTATCCAGTGAGACTGACCTACATCAGCAGGGGGATGTTTCTTGAAACATAAAGCAGGGATTTATCTTTTCTTTTCATTTGTAAGCTGTTAATGTGATTTTTATACAGCACAAGTGCCAGGTACACTTTAAAAACAGGAATGGGAAGGAGAGCATCAGAAGCCCTCCCACAGAAACAAACACATTACCATGAAATAGCAACTCAGCTGTTATTTATGCCTGACATTGGGGCCTCTGAACGACCCCAGGTACGTATGTACTTGGGAGGTGCTTGGATTCTGGAGTAACGTGGGATCTGAGCACCAAGACAGAGTTCCAAGTTATTTGTGCTTTAAAATTTGACCTGTTGGGGGCTGTAAGGGAGAAGGTTTGAGGTTGCTTGATGTTTCTAATTTGTGCGACTTGGTCTCTGTTTTCATTTCACCGTCATTGCGCCTGCTTTGCTACTCAGTGTAACAGCCACACTTCAGAGTGCTCAGTCCTGCAGCGGGATGCTCGGGGTGGGATTGTTAGGATCCGTGTAAGCACATGTAACTCACTTGTGTACTTCATGGGCTTAATGCAGGACACTGTGATGTGTGCCACACTGCGTGTCAGATTTAGATGATTTCTTCTGGATCCCTTTAAAGTCCACTAATCTTTACAGGGCTGGAACTTTAACAGCTAATGGTCCATTCCAGCAAAGTGCTGAGCTCCTTCAATTCAAAACATCTTGCAGAATGAGGCCAAAGACTATGACTTAGGAAGAGGTGTGAGGAGAGCTTTATTAGTATGGCACATATTTAACCCATCGGAAAACCCACAAATTTTACTCATTTTAAGTGTATTTCACACTTTTGGACTATTTGAAATAGCCACATTTGTTTAAAAAAAAAAAGTTCTTTTAATGAATAGACCTCTTTATGTACAAAGGCAAGTCTTTTCTCCTCTAAGTACAGTACTTTTAAAATGCTGTTTCTTTTGTAGGTTTGGCTGCTTCCATCGTCTGTGCATTATTGCTTACTGCTACAAAACCCTCAAGAACTGAAAAAATAGGCAATTTAGATTATACTTTATCTTAAAAGATTTTTGCTGATCCATACTACACGTTCACCAGGACTAATGAGATGGATAAGTAAAGGACTTTGGTATTTAATGCCCACTTCTGATAAAGCTGTTCTTCAGTGCAAATGGAGAGGCAGTGCAATCTTTGTGAAAAGTGATGGGAAAGAGCTACCTGGCTACAAATTCAGGCCCCATTGAAGTCAGTAGGGGGTTTTGCCATTTGACTTCAACAAAGCAAAGACTTTGCCACATGTTTGAAAGAAATATTTCTCTGGGACTATCATCAGAATGCTGGGAAACGTCTAAGTTTTAAATCTACCTTCCTTTTCTCATGTAAACGTTTGTTTACCTCACGTGCGCTTCAAAGTCATTTGATATAAAAACTTCTCAACTAGCTCATTTTATTTCAAGTGGTTTTGGATTGGTTCATTTTTTTCACTGTGCATTTAGAGATCCCGCGTGGCAATGTCTGGCCTAAAAACACGGTAGGGGACTGTTTGCCTATTTTGTGTAGCCGGGATTTAAACTGAATTAAAGAAAAACATAAATGAAAACATTTGTGTTCGTTTATGTAATTAAAAAGAGGCATATAAAGTTGAGCCTGAGCTAGAGAGCATATCCCTTTAATGAACACTAAATTCACCTTTTTCTTTTGCAAGCATGCTGTAAAAGGAGAGGCATCCATGTCATATCTACCATATCAATGTCATTATAGAGTATGTAAAAAAACCCCACTCTATTTGTTTTAGGAAATATCAAAAGCTTTTATAGGGAATTTGGAAAATATTTTTTTGGCTAGCATGAAAGGTGAAATGCTGCAGCACAAAGTACAGACACGGGCACAGAGACTGAACAGACGGGCTGCTGTAAAACAACCATTTAATAAGGCATTAAAATGCCATCGACTTGGACACATTAAAAAAAAAAGAAAAAAAAAAGCTATGAAAACAAATGCCTTTCAAATAATTAGGATCTTATGCTTGAGACCAGTGTTGATCTCTATGCAGAGATTTTCCTGCTGAAATCAGACCGGGCTAAGTCTGATCGTCTAAGGAAGGAATTAGCAGCGTATAAATCGGCTGCTGCTTGAGATTTTTCTGTTTCTGCCCTACATAACCATTCATATAAACCAGCACTTCAGCCTTTCTATCTCTTCCTTTCTGTTTCCTAAAGTATTTGGGTGTACATTTGATTTAGGATAGCAGAAGCATTTTTTAATCGAATCTCAGCTTTTTCTCGGGAGCGTGTGAAGTGGTGGAATCACCAGTTTTGACCCACGCTCTGTATGTGTGTGAATCTGAGCCAGGCTAACAGATGCAGCCAGAAACAGCAGCAGAACCTATTTCTGCTCTTGAAAATGTCGTGTGACTTTGCTTTCACTTCCAGTAATACATTTGTATTGATTTTAAGATTTAACAATAGTTTGTAGAGGCAGCTGATGTGTAAAATACAACAAACTGGTGTATAAATTTATCCTTTAATGTAATAACAATGCTTCAGAATAATTTGATACCTTATAATACATATAAAGGCAAAAAAAAAAAATTATAATACTTGACCATTCATGTGTCTGTATTTAAGCCTGAGTTACTTCTCAGCTCAAAAAAGCTGCACTATTTAAACAGGCAGTATTTTAGAGAACAGGCATCTGTGATAATGTAATTAACATGGTATACCTAAAAAATAAGGTTGTGATCTGAGATGAGCTTCAGATTCTCAGCTTTCAGTTGGAATTTAATACATTTTACTACAAAAGTAGTGTTGTATTAATAGTTTTTTTTACCTAATAAAATGACTGGTTTGATCTCCCATTTTACTGAATATTAACATTAATAATCTTGTAGTATGTCCCTTTTGTGTTTTGTTTCCTGTTTTGTCATGAGGTGACTGTTTGTTAGCCCCTAAGGCACATACTTTTCAACTTTTAATCCAGCATGCTGCTCTCTGGAATTTCAGATACTCTTCAGGTTTGTGCTTTTAACACATAGAACTGCATCCCACAGTAAGAGTTTTGTGTGTTACTTTCATAACCAGTCAGAAGAGGAGATCTTTCTCTTGATAGTATGATTTTTGTCTATTAATCAGTTTTATATGACTTTCTCCCAGCCTGGCTTTTCAAGGTGTGAAAACTTGCACTGCAGAAGGTATTTCATGGGTTGCAACTGGAATTTCTGAATAAGATTCTAAATAACTGGTCTGGTTATAAAGCTTTGAGCAGAATGTTTCAGTTCCTATGAATTTCTGTTAAACCTTTGTTGCTGCTTGACTGGTACATCCCAATTAGTAACCCTTCTATCTAGCAGTAGCACTATGTATGTGATGTTTTTTTCTCTTTCTTTTTTTTCCCCTAAGTCGGTCGTAAATGATTAGTCCAAAAGAGTAGCATAAAACTTCGAACTAGTCCCCTGCAGGAGTCGGCTGGAGGAAATTAAAGGATCAACAACATAAGGGAAGCACTGAGGTAGGATTGTTCCAGGCTGCAGCCACAGGCTTTCACATGCACTCAGGAAATTGACTTCATCAAAAGCTGAGGATGCAGGCGTGAGGATGAGGAGGATAACGCAGGTGATGATTCTAAATCATGGCTTGATATCACATCCTTTTCCAAAGGAGAGGTTTCCTCTCCACTCTGAAAAAAAGCAGTTTTCTGTATAAAAATTTAATCTTCTCCTTATGAATTAATAAAACTTCAGCACAAATCTGAGCTATAAATCTAATATAACTTAATAAATAATAAAGACTCAGTTTCCCCAAAATCGGACAGGTTTTCTTCCCAAGTAAAAGGACTCCCTATAAGCTCTGCTGCTCATTCCAGAGTTACTTCTCTGTGCCCTGTGTGAGTGGATCTGGGCATTTATGTGTGTGTGTGTGAGCTGTAAAACCAATGACTGAAGTGTGCTTGGGACTGTCAAGCAAGGCATTTTCTTTAATGTCTTAAGTAAATTCATGCTGCAGAAATGGGGATCTTCTGGGCTTGAGATAAAGCTGAAAATTTTCTAGTGGAGCAGGAAAGAATCACTAGAAGGGAAATGCATAAATCTACATCTGGAGCCAAGTCTGCTGGGAAGGTGTAAAGAGATGAGGGAGCAAGAGTGCCAGAGGAGGGCTGAGAGTGAGCAAAATTCCAAGGGGAAAAGTGGAAGAAAGAAAGAGGAATGTCCCAGGAATGAAGCTCTTATGATGTTCAAAACTTTCCTCAGAAGTAAAACACTCGAAGGCTCTCATCCAAATAAGGAAATCAGAACAAAAATTAAGGATATTCAGCTATTCCAATGTCAAAAGCAATAGCAGAGTTATTAGTGTTAGAGGTTATTGCCAGGAGGGAAAAACTCAGCATGTCTTGGGTAATTAAGCTTCATTGGAGAGCATGGATCCCTTCTCCAGGTAAGAAATGCTATTATAACATGGCATCTTTTGCTATTGTAATTAAACACCATGGGCTATTCTGCACATGAAGTCTTAAACACTTTAGTCCTTTATCATGGGATTTTACTGGCCAGACATGTGTGTTCTTATGGCAAAAAGCATTGGCTGCTATAAAAAAAGAAACCCAAACATTTCTTTTTATTACTTGACTTGCTGTATTTTTATATATATTGAGCCAAATTCATCCCTTGTGTAGCTCAATTGAAACCAATAAGGACAGATTTGGCCCATATCTATATGAGAAAGGTGGTGACAATTAAAATATATTGTTTAATAATGAGAGCTATGGTACTGAAGTGTCTTTGTGTCTATGAAATTATACACCACGACACTGCATTGCCAGTATAGAGTGGGACTAGCAAAACATATAAGACCAGTTTTTGATGGAAAGGCAAAAGCACTCTAACTTTTATTATTATGATTAAATATCACAAAGGCATTCAACCAATAATTTCGGTACCATCTCCAGAAGTCTCACTTATAAAGTGGTATTTTACCATAGCACAGGCTATTTAAAAATATTTCTGGAGTGTTTTTATACGTGGCTATGAAGGACAGTGGGACTGGCTGTTACAAGCAGTAAGTAAAAGAACAGGTTTTATTTCATTTATATTTTAGTGCTTCTCAGTAATATTGCAAAAAGAGGAATGTAGCCTATGAAATGAAATGTGTGGACAGCCATTATTATCACTTTTTATTGGCAATTCCCAGTTGTTCCCCTGTGTGAGGCATTGTACCAATACAGGAAAGACATGGGTGGTGCCCTGAAGATCTGATGATCCAGAGCTCACTGCACAGACGCCAAGTCATCCTTGCAACACCAGAACATGTCAGTGTTGGTTGGCTTGCTGGCATGGTGGGCCATACACAGCAGCTCTTCTTTGTATCACTGTTGGTAAGTTATAGTGACTTTCATAAGCTGAAGCCTCGCTGTACTTACTTTCATCTTTCTACTGAAGGCACTTGGGCAATGGTTATTTGTAGCCAATAACCATATCCCTAATACCAGGCTCTCCTTGCTGCCAGGAAGCCTGGCTCAGCTTTGCTGTGTCGTAACTGTCCCAAGTTGTATTTGGTTGAACACTTTTACTGGTCACCTTCTTGCCAAGAAGGGAGGTGGAAGGTGAGAGGAATAACCAGAGTGATTTCCCTTGGGCCCGAAGGGCTCCGGAAAAGTCTTTTACCCTGGGGGCCCCCTGCTCCTTCCCCTCTGCTCTGACCCTTTGCAGCAGCCTCTGGGCTACCTGTCAGTATGCTTTAGGAACTGGGGGTGGGAAAGGTCAGAGTAATAACAGAGTAGATATTTTGTTGACCCAAGGACTGAACTAGCTCTCAATGGCTCTGGCTGGGAGCAGAAGGAAGCCAGCACTACCCAGCCTGCTTAGCTAAGGAACTCCAGAAGAAAAGATAGCTGTTAAACGAGAATCGAGATATCAAATGTTACAGATGCAATGTGTTGCTCTGTTTCTCTTATGCTACTAATTTTCTAAGAAGTCTCTTACCCCCTCAAAGAGGGGGGGACACCACAGAACAACCAAAGAAATGGGTTTTTTTGCTGTACTTATGACTCATTCTGAATCTCTTTTATAGAAATTTCACCTTTGGCATTAAACTCAGGTAATATTTTATTAGAAGAAATCATGATTCACTGAAATGGTGCACTTTAGTATCTATGGAAAGGAAAACTGGGAAGGACACAAGAGAAGCCAGGCTGTGGAAAACCAATTCAAGGGACCATTGCCACACACACACACACACACAAAAAAAATCTCAATCCACAGTAAGGAACAAAATATTTCCAAGGAAACATCTGAGCACAGTGTTGGAGCCAAGTAAAGAATTATTGCTATATTAGCCTGTCAGAAAAGGGTCACAAAGTGTATGGGATAGGAGAGTACCCTGTCATTTTGAAATAAATAGGAATTTTTTTTTATTAGCGCCAATGAGATGATCAGGACTGGCCCATGTACCTGAGAAACTGAAACTTAACCGAAGAAGTAATAAGATATCCCAGGAGGAAGGGGATGTTTAGTCTGTCTTACATAGGATAGAAGTTACTTTTTCTCCTTTTTTGTACATTTTCACAGACCTGTTTTTTCATACTATGAAAAGCATGGCTGTGTTATTCACTGTGTTACAGTTCCTAGTGTCACCCAATACTGCCAAACTGTGCAATATGTGCTAAACCAGGACCCCAGTGCCAGAGAGATAGAACCCTGCCTTCCCCTACATACTGCATGTGGCTGCACTAGGGGCAGCTGTGTTGCCTTCCCCTTACACACTGCATGTGGCTGCACTGGGGGCAGCTGTGTTGCCTTCCCCTTACACACTGCATGTGGCTGCACTGGGGGCAGCTGTGTTGCTCACCGTGTGCAAGCACAAGCGTGTGCACTCACCAGACAGATCCTCAGGCAACTTGGTTGCATGTTACCAGTTGATTTTGCACTTTGGCAAAAAAAGGGTCAGTCTCTTTCTTTCTCTCTCTCCCCCTCTCTCTCTCTTTCTCTCTCTTCCTCTTTGTCTCTCTCTCTTTCTTTCTCCCTCTCTCTCTTTCTCCCTTTCACTCCTCTTTTTACTTTCCAGCCCACGTTTTACTTGTGTTTAGTTTCTGGCTATTGACTTCCTGCTTCCCCTTCTTTTGCTGTTAATAGGATGAAACCTCATTTTCAAACAATCTAATTAACTGCTTCTCAGGGGTGAGGGAATATTATTTTCATGCCATGAATGAGAAAGCAAGCAGTTCACTAACGGCTGCAAGCTGTTACGTGTTAGCATTTATAAATCCTGAATTTCACTGGAGTTCTTAGCCTGCAGTTGAAGCTGATTTCTCCTTTGAAACCACAGCTAAGAGGAATACATGTAAGTACAGCTTTTAGCTTTGCATGTGCTGATTTTCATTAGCAACTGGTCTAAATGAAGACTTAAGGGTGGCTTGTTTGCATCTTTAACTTAGCTTAGGATTTTTTAGGAGGAGAATGAGCTCTGTCTGCAGCAGAGATCAGAACACGCACTGAGCTGGCAGCAGCACTTGTCAGCCACAGTGTGAACATGCCATTAGGCTTTAGTGGGATATGTCCTAGCACGGGATGTGCAGGCTGGGTCCTCATCTCCCCTGGCTGCTCAGAGCTTCAGGGCAGTTCTTTTTCTAGGTTCTTGATTTAATGTTGCTGCAGCTCCCAAGTCTCTGTATCACTCTGAGGAGGATGGTCAGTGGATCCATCGAGACAGCGGTATTTCAACCCTCACTTTCCTCACTCTAAATATCCTGTGTCTGTTGAAATACAGGATTTGCCCTTTTCCTTCTTCAAGCACACCTACTTGTACTGACACCTTCCAGTCCTGGAGTGCTTGGGCAACATTTATACAAAGAGTTAAAAGCCTGTTCTTCTTCGATGTTACTGATGAAGAAATGAAGAAAAACTACAGGTTGTCCAAACGTTTCTGTAACAGACATGTGCTCAGCTCTAATGCTGAGTGTAAATCTAGTCTTTCTCTGTGATACTGGACAGAAATCCCAGTGGAAGCTTTCTCTGCCTCTAACCTGTCTACTTTGCCTTCATAATGATAAATGGTGGGAGGAAAAGGGGGAGGAAGCGGGGGAAACTATCTAAGCTTTGAACTGATTGTGCCTTAAGAAGGATGGGAAGGTAGAATACAGATTCATTTAAAGCAGAATTTTTATATGGCTTGGTATTTTCTTCCTCTTGGTCACGTTTGGTGTTCTCACAAGCCATAGACCAAAACCTTACCTAAAGATACCTAATCAGGTGAGACATTGTGGCCACTTTTCTTTTTCACTGTAAACTGAATTCATTACATATCGCCACTTCCATTTTTATCCTGCATGACACTGCTTGGTAGCTATCACCTTTGCTTTCAGTCTGGGTATCCATTGCATGCTGTTTCATATTACTTGTGATGCACAAAGTGAGTTCATCACCTTTCCAGGATGTCTCATGATTGATTCCTCATGTTCAGGGCAATCTGCTCTGAAGTTTCAGGCTAAAATGAATGCTTGGATTTAGTGAGGATAGTCAATGGTTTGAGTCTTATTCTTCTTATGTTTTGAGCTATTAATTTGTGTATTAGGTTCATGACTGACGTTAAATACATTACAGTGTATTAGACTAAAAATGTTATTATTCTCTCAGTAGCTGCTAACATGCTCTGGACACGAGTAAACTATAATTTGCAGAGTGTGGCTCTGTCATCCATCAAACTCAAATACACTGTGCCTCATACCTAAACCACACTGAACAGCCAGGGCTGTGAGCCAGGCTTGTTGAAAAGAAAATTAGGGGACTGGTCTTGCTATAGTGAAGTCTGTACAAGTTTTCCTATTGACTTCAACAGAAATAGGATTGAGCCTATTTTGGCACAAAAATATGAAAATATTCTTATTAATCTCTGCTGGATGCTGAAGGGCAGCATACAGTGTTGTCTGCAGAAGCTGTTGAGGAGGAACAGTAGTTTTGCACATATTGTCTTCTGCATATGTTGTTCCCCAGTAAAGATTTGTTAAAGGATGCATTTGTTCCTGCTGATAGTGCCTAAAGTTAGTGCACAAATTCTGCTCAGCTTCCTGCTGTCAGTGTAAACCTCCCAACTAGCAGCTCCATCTGTCTTTCAGGATTGTGGAAATCCTTGGTGTCCAAGGAGACAGTGCTGATGTTCCACACAATCCTGTTTAAAAAAAAAAAACACTTCCTCCCATTTGTAAATACAACCCCAGTGCAAATATTCATCAAAACTGCGACAACTTATGGCTGAAAGACACAGATTACTAATTTGCTGAAAACTAAAGAATATGGCAACCAAAAAAACCAGCTGAAAGTTGTTGATGTTTGCAGAACACTCTTTCAAACCTCTTACCCTTCAGTATTTTCCTGATGAGCTTTGCCTTTTGACTTCTTGTAGCTATTCCCCCTGTTTCCATTCCAGTGGATTTTTGCTTTTCTTTCATTAAACAAATTTCTAATTAACAGAAATCAAAGTTATCCTGATTTTAATTGAGCTGGTGTTATCAGCGTCTTGCACTCATTAATATACTTTTTTCTTTCCTTTTCTCAGGACCCAGTTCCAAAGGTGAACTCAGGCTCGGGAATTAAATGTTCAGCCTGGAGATGTCTTGCTGCCCACAGAAATCCACCATGGCATTTGAAAAGTCAGTCTCCCAAGGAGTCAGGTACATTTGCTGGTCATGAGCAGAGTAGCAGCCTTTCTGAAGGAGGGTGGGCACATGGCCTCTCTTGGCAGCTGTAGCCACCCAGCACCATGGTACAAAGCTCCAAGGGTATTAACTTCCCTTGCCATTACCCAAGGGTATTAACTTCCCCCAAGGACTTTCTCAATGGGGTTGAGTAGCCCATGCCAAGCTTAATTTTAAACTTCTCTTTGGTTTGTGTACACCACAGGTGGGTCTCTGCTGCACATCACTGGTGCCAGGAGGAGCTGTGAATCTTAACATGAGCTGTCAGACAAATGAGAGTGCCTACAGTAACGGTTTTTTAGGCAGAGCCCAAGGGGCAGTTTCTCTCCTGACAGTGTTTTCACATTAAAATACAGAGCATGTTGGATGAGGCTTTTTTGCTTTTATTGTACTGTTCCAAATATTTCCCTCTCTTTCATTTTTAATACTGATGCTGGACTTTGTGGAAAGGAAATCAGTTCAGAAACCTTACTCTCCCCAGCAGCAAGGCATAAACTCATGATTTCTCTCCCAGCCTACTGTCATAGCAACAAAAAATCCTCAAATCACATTGAATTTAAGCTGCCTTTTGTCATAGTCAAGTGCATGGCATCTCTTTGGAGTGGATCCTTCCATTAAAATATTGTAAATTCTTTTGTTTGCTGTTTAAACACTCCTGTAGAAAGGCGAGTGCCCAAGGAGAGAGGAGGGGTTTTTCCTCCTGCTGGACTTTTTCACTATAACCATCCTCAGGGGAGTTCTCATCTTCAAAAGAAACATTCTTTCTATACAAGCTGCAAAAAGAATTATTTAATGACATCATAAATTAATACAGAGAGACACAAATTTTCCAAAATGTGGAGAGAGAGAGAGAGAGAGGAAAAAAAAAAACCCAACCAACCCAATGTTTGCCAAAAACACCCCAGCTCTTCCAGACTTAGGCCTCTCCTGAGCCTGTGAGCTGCCAATGATACCAAATTGAATGGTGGGGCTTTTGGCATGACTTCAGTTTAGCTTGTTTAAATTTTGGCAAATATTCCTATTACTCACATACTCAGCAAGCTGATGCAAATATTTGTTCTATTTAGAGTGAAGTCCAAACTCAGTGCTGGCATAAGTGTTGTTGGACTCGGTGGAACTAAGCTTGCTTGTGCCAGTATTAAATTTGGATATCTACCTCAAAGAAAAACAGAATAAAAACAAATCCCCCAGCCTTTCAGGACAGATTAGAATACATCAATGGAAAACAGACCTCGTGGATCCAAGTTTTCCTCGCTTGCTAATTTTTGCCTTAATCTGATTTGAACTGGACTTAGTTTTTCTGCACTTGGATTGCCATTCCCTGCTATGATGCTACAAGACATCTAACCAGAGCTAGAGCTGAAAAAGCCTCCACACATGTGAAGTTCTCCACATTCTCAAGAAGTAAAAGCCGTTTAAACTGTAGTAAATCAAACCTGGACACAGTAAGCATATTTGATCTATTTTAATGCTCTGCAGGTTGTTGGGACTTTTTTTATGTAACGATGTCCACAGTTTAGTGTTTCTGATTTGAAAAACAAGTAGATTAAATCTTCAAGGATACCTGGATGTTGCTGTACTCTCTGTTTCTGAACACTCTCTGTTTCGCTGGGCCAGCACTGGTGCTTGACAGGGAATCGTATGCTCAGCAACTGCCAAATCCCCCCTAGATGTGAAATGCAGAAGACATGAAGTAGAACCTGGGAGCTTCATCTGGCTGGACCAATACCCACCTGCCTTGCCCAGGAGCTCATTCTTGGGATTGGGTACACAAACAGGTTAGAAATTTTGGGATGAAAAAGAAAAGAAACCCCAAGTCCCCCCAAAACCGAACAACATCTTTCCATTCCATAAATTAATACAACCAGAACATGCTTTGGGGATGTGCTAGCCTGAGCTGTGCTCAGCTCAAATGTGGCTCTGGGGATGTGCTAGCTATGGAGCTGTGCTCAGCTCAAATGTGGCTCTGGGGATGTGCTAGCTATGGAGCTGTGCTCAGGTCAAATGTGGCTCTGGGGATGTGCTAGCTATGGAGCTGTGCTCAGGTCTAATGTGACTCATAAGCTGACCGCTATTTAATGCTATCTAAATGCATTTCTCCACGTCATGTAGAAGAGGGATCCATTAACTTTAGCCGTTTAGAAATGGAAATCTAGTCTAAGTGGCTGAGCTAGATTCCTCTCTGAGTGGAAAAAGATCATCACTGGAGAATGATTCATCCCATGTTAATCTAAAGGTCTGATCTCTCTCCGTTGACTATAAAAGGAGCCCAGATGACCAGATTAGCATATATCCAAATGTTGCACGTTTATGTGCTAACTCAGCCTTTTACAATCAGGTCCTGTGCTCAGTAATACTGTGTACTGTTTTTATACCTAAAAGCTCGTTACTTGCCACAGCATTTCCCAGGACATTTGCTCAGCTCCAGGACCTGGTTTGAGACTGAGCCTCGGTGTGCTCTTTACAAGGGCTGAGAGCAGGGCCTGCTGTGTGCTCACAAGTTAAAACTTGGATTAATGACATGTTCAAGTCTCCTCTACATCTCCTGTAACTGAAAGCTGCTGGAACAATTCTTACAGGAGTTACTTTTTAAACTGCCTTAATAAATACTGCATTGATGAGCAGAAAATGGTTAAAAATAGAAGCAAAGATTATTCATTAAAAATTACTTTATTACTCTCTTGATCAGCTCTATAAAGCAGGCACAGGATCCAGTTTAGCTTCTCAGATCGTCTCTGGGCTGCTGACCTCATTATTTTTTAGGTTAAGAGTGGCAGCATTTGTCTGGTTTTTTGTTGATTTGGTGTCACTATAAGAAATGAACCAAGTTTTCCAAATGATGGTTTGTGATAACCTCAGGCCTCTCTCCACTGCCTCCAACCTTTAATTCTTCACTAGTGTCATTATAACTGGTCAACATGTAAGTACATGAACATCATTTTGGTGCTCTCATTATCAGGCTAGTAGCTGCTTTCAACTTCACCTGGTAGTACCTGGTGCAAGTCAGCTCATGTATCCATAGAATCTGAGAACTTTTTTACCGGGTCTTCACTGCAACTTGCTCCCCCTGTTACCAGGCAAAAGCTGCTCCTTGCTAAACCATGACACCATGAAGAAAAAAGACACACACAAGATACCATAACCAACCCAAAACCCCTTCAGTTGCGCTGTGAGTGGTTAACATCTTATGGTATAATCAGACAGTAGGAGACAGAAGACAGATGAGGCATCCAGTAACTCACCAGAGAACACTTTTATACTCATTGAAATGCACCCAGAGACAGCTTATAGTAGTAAAATGACTTTATGTTCTGATAAGTAAAATAAAATGTCCATGCTATGTAACAAACAGTTAAAAAATTCCATACCACCTGTAGCTAATGTGGTTTCTAATAAAGATTTATCTGTAGCATATATGTTTTTTAATCTAACCAATCCTTAGTTTTTACATCAAAGGTGTGTAATTAAAAAAAAAAAAATCTTAAATAGATGTCTTCCCAAAAACAAAAAAAAACCCTTGCAACATTCATTTTTATTAAGTATTTCATTTGTAAAAAGCAAAGCTGAACTGGACACGTGGCCTGCATTTGTGATATATATATATATATTTATATATATATATAAAATATATATATGTATATAAATAGCTATTCAGCATGCAAAAATCATAGTGATTGCCAAAAATCTGATTACAAAACCCACACCAGTCACACCTAGAGTCTGCTTAATGGGTGTCTGAGTTGGTTGAAACGTGACTTTCCCTTGAGTGGCTGTAGGGCTGTCCTACTGCACACAGTTGCCCTCATCCACCAGCGCTTTCATTGGGATGGGGTCATCCAAACATAGAAGTACCTCCCAACTTCCACCTTTGTATTCCAGCTTTCACCCATTTGGGGAGCAGGGAGGAAAACCCTGCTGTGCCTGATTAGAGCTTTGTTACTCCAATCTTTAATGGACCCAAAAATCCCAGCATCACCTCTGTGTTGCCATCCCTTGAGGCAGTGCCACCCAGGAGCTCAGCAGGATGGACGGGCTGCAGACGGGAGGATCTGAGCTCCTGAGCATCCCAACTCAGGAGCTTTCAAGGTGAAGGTAATGGGAGTTTTGTTCCAGAAAGAGCACAGCTTGCTTCCCCACTCAAGGCAGTTTTGAGCTGTCACCGAGTGATCCCTCCTTTACCTTGTAGGGACGCTCTGGGAGGCAAAGCTGGCACTGAATCAGCCCAACACACTTCCACAGTAAACAACAGTAGCAATGTATACACTGATTATGGATTTTTTTTTTTTTTAACCTGTTCTACAAATATTTGTACACTGTGAAGCCTGACAGGTAATGGGAACTCTTCCCACCCCACAATTCAGAAAATATTCCTCTCTGCCTCCTTTATGCTCAAAACAATTCTTTCTGAGATAGCTGCAAAAGAAAACAAAACGACATAGCACAAAAGGCACATTTCAGCTGAATACGAAAGAAATCAAGGACCAGCAAATACAGAAATCATTTTTGGAAAGTATTAGCAACTTTTAAGCTTAAACTTCATAAATATATTGCAATAAGCAAGTGTGATTCAGTCAACGGGTGGGAGTCTGAAGACACTGGGTCTGTTCCTAACACTGCAATTAATTTGCTGTTTGGCCTCGGGCGTTAACGCTTCACTTAAGTTTCCCACAGCCACGAAGGATGGTGATGTGGGGGGAAGAAGAGACATTTGTGCATCGGTGCTTTCTCCTCTCCTCACCATGACACGAACCCTGCGCTGTGCTGGGGAGCTACCGGAGCAGCACCNTACCACCTGTAGCTAATGTGGTTTCTAATAAAGATTTATCTGTAGCATATATGTTTTTTAATCTAACCAATCCTTAGTTTTTACATCAAAGGTGTGTAATTAAAAAAAAAAAAAATCTTAAATAGATGTCTTCCCAAAAACAAAAAAAAACCCTTGCAACATTCATTTTTATTAAGTATTTCATTTGTAAAAAGCAAAGCTGAACTGGACACGTGGCCTGCATTTGTGATATATATATATATATTTATATATATATATAAAATATATATATGTATATAAATAGCTATTCAGCATGCAAAAATCATAGTGATTGCCAAAAATCTGATTACAAAACCCACACCAGTCACACCTAGAGTCTGCTTAATGGGTGTCTGAGTTGGTTGAAACGTGACTTTCCCTTGAGTGGCTGTAGGGCTGTCCTACTGCACACAGTTGCCCTCATCCACCAGCGCTTTCATTGGGATGGGGTCATCCAAACATAGAAGTACCTCCCAACTTCCACCTTTGTATTCCAGCTTTCACCCATTTGGGGAGCAGGGAGGAAAACCCTGCTGTGCCTGATTAGAGCTTTGTTACTCCAATCTTTAATGGACCCAAAAATCCCAGCATCACCTCTGTGTTGCCATCCCTTGAGGCAGTGCCACCCAGGAGCTCAGCAGGATGGACGGGCTGCAGACGGGAGGATCTGAGCTCCTGAGCATCCCAACTCAGGAGCTTTCAAGGTGAAGGTAATGGGAGTTTTGTTCCAGAAAGAGCACAGCTTGCTTCCCCACTCAAGGCAGTTTTGAGCTGTCACCGAGTGATCCCTCCTTTACCTTGTAGGGACGCTCTGGGAGGCAAAGCTGGCACTGAATCAGCCCAACATACTTCCACAGTAAACAACAGTAGCAATGTATACACTGATTATGGATTTTTTTTTTTTTTTAACCTGTTCTACAAATATTTGTACACTGTGAAGCCTGACAGGTAATGGGAACTCTTCCCACCCCACAATTCAGAAAATATTCCTCTCTGCCTCCTTTATGCTCAAAACAATTCTTTCTGAGATAGCTGCAAAAGAAAACAAAACGACATAGCACAAAAGGCACATTTCAGCTGAATACGAAAGAAATCAAGGACCAGCAAATACAGAAATCATTTTTGGAAAGTATTAGCAACTTTTAAGCTTAAACTTCATAAATATATTGCAATAAGCAAGTGTGATTCAGTCAACGGGTGGGAGTCTGAAGACACTGGGTCTGTTCCTAACACTGCAATTAATTTGCTGTTTGGCCTCGGGCGTTAACGCTTCACTTAAGTTTCCCACAGCCACGAAGGATGGTGATGTGGGGGGAAGAAGAGACATTTGTGCATCGGTGCTTTCTCCTCTCCTCACCATGACACGAACCCTGCGCTGTGCTGGGGAGCTACCGGAGCAGCACCACAGCTCCCTGAGCCCATGGCTGAGCCGCCCCACCGGCCCACACACCACCACGGCTGCATCACTTCCAGAGGAGGAAGGAATTTCTACAGACAAAAAAACACCCAAAGAGCTAAACAAGTGCTGCTCCAGCAGTCCTTGAACTACGTAACCCAATGGATCACTTTTTCCCTTTGAGTTTTGGGGTGCTGTGACTTCATGATCCCAGTACCATAAAAGTGAAGCTCCATTTTCCCACCCCCCCCCC